>JAGDQP010046063.1:0-15420 GCA_022664845.1 Lepisma saccharinum
GCATGTCGTGCATTTGGCTATTCACTACAGGAATTCTTAACTAAATTCTCAACCGACAACTTTAATGTTAGCGATATTATGCTTTATTCGTTTATGAGAATGGTCCCTGGCGTGAGATTAATTTATCAGTAAACCATGTGTATGTGTTGGTCCCTGGCGCGAAATTAATTTCTCCGTAAACCATGAGTGTGTGTTAGTACCTGGTGCGAGATTAAGTTCTCCGTAAACCGTGTGTGTGTGTGTGTGGTTGATTGCGAGATGAATAGCCAAATGAGTTCAGTTAGCAGTATTCACAAAAACTTTAAATTTATGTTACAGTGAAGACTATGGTGGAAGCTCTGTGTAACATTTGCTGTTTTTTGAAAAAAATATGGCTGTAGTCTTTTATGTATAATAAAATATTTTAGTATAATAAAAGGAAATATTTTTAAAAATATTTTTTTTCATAAGTTGGTTATAGAATAGAAATAGCTAGGTAACTTAATACCCTCATACTAAATATGAAAACAGAATTTCAATGTGTCTAGCCGTTTACGAGATATAAAGGGTTAAATATTTGGCCTTTGATCTCGAGGTCACCACTTTTATCACAAATAGTATTCAACGCCCTAATTACAAATTTGAAAACAGAATGTGAATATGTCTAGCCGTTTACGAGATATACAGGGTTACACATTTGACCTTTGACCCAGAAGTCACCACTTTTATCACATGTAGTACTCGATGCCCCCATACCAAATGTGAAAATATAATTTCAATATGTCTAGCCGTTTACGAGTATTCAGGGTTAAATATGTGACGTTTGCCTAGGTTATAGAGTGTGGTATAAAAACTTACTTCAGATATATGTTATAATCTCTGCTATGTTAAATAAGGCTTCGTAGTCTCTGCTATGTTAAATAGGGGCTGGTTCGTAGTCTCTGTGCTATGTTAATTAGGGGTTGGAAAAAGGTGCCGTAGTCTTTTATAAATAGGGGATGGACCGTAGCCTCTGTGTTGTGTATGTGATTACCTACTAGGGGTGTGTTGGAATGTGTTTATAAACCCGTTGGCTGTGTAATCTCTGCTATGTTAAATAGGGGCTGGATGGTAGCCTTGTGTACTATGTAAGGTTAAATAGGGAATGAAAAAAGGGGTCGTAGCCTTTCATATTGTTGGAGGGCGTAACTAGCCTATATTCCTGTGTAATATTTGCTATATTAAATAGGGGTCGTAGTCTTTTATAAAATGTGTGGGTTGGGTAATTTCTGCTGTTAAAGAGAGTAAGAAAAATGGGTCGTAGCCTTTCACGAAATGAGGGATGAAAAAAAGGATCGTTGCCTTTCATAGTGCTGGAGGGCTTAACTAGCCTATAATCTCTGCTTAGTTAAATAAGGGTTGGAAAAAATATGTTCTTAGTCTTTTATAAATAGGAAATGCGAAAAATAGTCTATTTTGACCTCCTATATCACGTTCTGTAGGCTATGTTCTTCAGGATAGTTCTTTAGGAGATATGCCACGGGGGCTGGGGGGTAATAGTGAACTAGAGTATAACCTCCTATTGCATGTTCTATAGGTTAGCTCGAGCACGCGGCTCAGGGGTTTATAATATGGCTCGTAGTCCTTTATGAATTGGATTACAAAATACAAAATACGCTCAGGAGGTGCCATTCTACTTAGGGAAAACAGTCTACTACAACCTTCTATTCCATGTTCTATAGGTTAGCTTGAGCACGCGGCTTAGCGTTTTACAAAATTCAATAATCAGTATTCGGGGCGGGAGGAAGGAGGAGAGGGGCAAAAATTCAATATGTCATATTAGGGACCCCACTACCACGAGGTATGGTGTATTCTGCGGGGGATAGTGCCGTGCCACTCTTTTATAATGTGAATTAAATAGTGGTGCGAACAATGTGTTCATAGCCTTTTATGTCATGTTAAATAGGGGTTGGAAAAAAGGGCTCATACTCTTACAAAATAACACTACTTTTTTTTACAATTAAAAATAAGGGTCATAAGAGAGAATAAGAAGTAACTAAATCTAATTCCAAAAAAGGATCAAAATCAGGTTCCAAAATTTGAGCCAAAGGTGCCTAAAACAAGCCCAAGTCTCGTCATTCTACTGATATAGTAATGAATGCTGTGTGATGTCATAGCCTTTGACGTGACTCTAAATGCATTTTGTAAAAGAACACCAGCAAATATTCTGATCTGCGTCATTGGATAAACTTATCTAGTTAGGGAGCAGCAAACGTTAGTTTTATGGATGTTTTTTCTTGAAAATACTAAGCGCTTCTACAATATTGATTTTAGTATCCTTTTTGTCATCGCATATCTCTTCCCATCTTTTGACGCTGTTATGTACTGTAGGATTCCAGGGTTTTGTCGGGAAATTATATCATAGCTGTAAAATGATTTAATTGTCTCCATTATTTCTTTTTTGCTAAGGGAATAGTACTGGTGAAGAGAATCTATGCACTTTCTTCTTGGTGATTTTGGAGAGTCTTCGTTACACTGTTTAACATATAATTGTGGTGCAAAAAATGTCGAACGTAATGAAGGTGTCTACATGAATTTCTTCTTCATTCTCGTCCGTTGCAGTCTTTCTTTACTCGTATATGCTTATGTGTGCATTGTAAGAACCCGATTGAATCTTCGTCTGTGGTATCTAGCATTTTCTTTATTGCTGCTGTCCTCCTCTTCTTTGTTTGTAATCTATGCTCTTTTTCTTTATGCTGCTTAATTTGCTGTTTTCTAATGTTCCCACACACAAAAAAGAGTATGATGATCAGTTTACGTGACTCAAAAATAGGCTTTGTGTGATAATGAGAAATAATGTCAATTATAAGATAGATACACATTCATAAATCTTCCTCAGCATCCTAGAATAAGCAGATTTATACAGGACTCACTTACATTTATATAGTCCATGCTTAAAAAATAGTTTTCAGAAGACATGACAAATCAATATAAAAACTGGAAAAGCTGATTTATCGATGTTTGCAGGTTACTCTGATGAGAAGAGGGCTACAAAATAGAATTAAATAAAGAATAACAAGAGCTTTCAGTAGAATATATGCAAATTCTCTCTATCCCGTTAATTATCTGAAAGTTATGCGTTAATACTATTTATAAAAATAATTGTAGAATGTACAAATATAGACCCTACTTGTGTAACCTACGCGAATTTGTTGCCCTTCGCAGTGTTTGTAGCATTATGGTTGTTAATATTTACATACATTTGTTTTGACGTAAAGACGAACGTTCCGTACAAATAAGATCAATATGTATTAATGCACGTCTATAATAATCTGTGAGGTTTGTTTGTAAAAGTAACAACTTTCAATGAACGAGTCATTGTTACGTGATCACTGTCTATAGGCTAGGATTTTACGTCCCTTATGCTTTATTTCTCAATTGTTATCTTACTTTCCTATGGTTTGGCTGCATTAACTTAATAAACTTAACAGTTATTAGAAGTTGGCCAAGTATTGTAGAAAGTAGCCACTGGGTTAGAAGCAACGCTTTTTTCTTTTTGTAATTTCGTAACGAACATAACAAGATAAACTATCTCCAAAATATTCATTGAAGTGTGGATACGTACGGAATATTTTGAATGTATCTGTCTGCTGAACTATTTTTTAGACACTTACATTTAATATACTCATATACCAAATTCTTTCCGAACCTTGTGCTGGTGGTGGTGTTCAGCGTAAATACGGTAAAAATATGTACTGCAACAACTTAACTGGAAGATGTTTTAAACAAACAAAATGGCATCCGGATCAAGTAACTTAGAACTGAAAATATGTTTCTGGGATATTGGATACGTGTACATTCATACTCAAAAAATTTTCGCATGTCTTTATTTAACAGTTGTTGACAAATAATATTTTTCTCCTTGGATTCTGGTGTTTGCTTAATTATTTTACTTGTAAAGAATGTAAAGACGAATATTTGCTGAAATTTTGTCACAAAATGTTAATTAATAAGGAAGCTAGGAAGGAAAAACTAAATATTTAGGAATTGTCGAAAAATATCTAAGTTAAAAAGTCAGAAATTTGGCAACATAGGGAAATTTAGAGGGAACGAAGGGAAATTGTTTCCGCTCGCCGCCACAGTCCAAATCTTTAGTACTATCTGTAGTTGAAAATAAACAAATGTTCACTCAAATGAACCCTCTCATTTGTACAGTACACACTTTTTCAGAAGCTAATGAGAGGTAATTTCTGGCTTTGTCTTATTGATCTTAATTCCTCTAATTATGAATATGCATTTAAAAAAAATGAATTGTGTAACAATGTTGGTGTACGCTCTCCTATTGATAGTAAGTTTCCTTCACATAGTGCCATGGTTGTTTCAAACTTGCTATAGTGCCATGACTAGTTATAATCTTAAATTGGCCTCTTTCAATCTTTGTAGAGGATGTAGTCTCCTTACGACTTTAATCCTAGAACAGAATATAAGATATCTGCATATTATTGGTTTGAAGAAATTGAGAATACAGATCTTAATATTCAAAATTACCAATATATTAAAAACTATAGTATTTATGATAAAGCTGTTGTTGCGTTTATTATCAGATCAGATCTATGTTTTCAAGAAATTCAGTAGTCGCTTGACGGGAGAATTTTTGTAATAAAGGTGGCAGGGCTTTACATCTTTAATATTTATCAATATAGTGGAAACAATTTATCTAAGGAACGACGATTATTGTTTCAAGATCTTGCTATATTGCTCTCTAGTATTAAAAATCAACCTTTGTGTTTGTTGGGAGACATGAACTCCATTTACCAACACAATAGATCCACATCAGTGTAGTTACAGTGTACAATTTAAACAAATTGGAGACTCCTTTAAATTATGTGAGGTGTGGAATTTCTTTTATCCTCTTAAGGAATTATTCACACATATTACATCTAACTGTAAAAGCCGCAATGATTACATCTTTGTAGGTCCTGAAATTACTAAAAACCTATGTAGTATTGAAGCCCATAAACTAGCTGTTAGCGGCCATTTAGAGCTTAGTAAATGGTCGATGGAGTTTTCAGCCGCATTGAAATAGAAACTATATATGGCGTTTAAATGCTGATTTTCTGAAAAATGAGCTATTTAATTCTTTAGTTAAAGATTTATGGAACCAGGCGGACACGTTTCGTCCTGGGTTACGTCAAATTATGGGAAAGAAAAAATGTTTTTTTTTTCGATTTGAATATAAAATGTTTGTTTTATTATATTTAAAAGCAATTGAAGACAGTATTTTCTTACCTAAAGTAAGAGCTACACAAAATGAAATAAAACTGTTGCATCACAATAAAATCAAATACTTAGCCAAAAGAAGTGTATTACATAAATGTGGAATATCTGATGTTACTACTCTAACTACTGTTTTAGGAGATAATAAACAAAGGGACAAAAAGTTTATTAATGCATTTTGTGATGAAAATGGAAATAAATTGTATAATAAGGATGTTTATAAAGGTATTCGAGATCAGTATTCTCAAGCCTTTGGTTAAGGATATGTATCAGATGTTGATATTCTGAAATCTTTTCAACTACCCTCCTTGCCGTCTATTAATGAAGATGACCAAAAGATGTTAATTAATCCATTTACAATTAACGAAATTGAGTTTAGAGATACAGTCTTCAAATGTTTCCTCTGTTGGAGGAGAAGATGCATTATGCTTCATGGTATTTAGACCGAGTGGCTAAATAGTTAGTACCAGTGTTCAATTCATTGTGGTCTTTCCAAAATATTGAAACCGATGTCATTTCAACAATTGGAATTATGTTTTAAAAAAAGTTAACAGAGCACTTCAATTGATTCATGTAGGTTAAATCATTTGCAAAACTGTGACCCGAAGGCATCATTAACAATGATTACAAATAGATTAAATGAAGTAGTCCATAAAATTTTACGTCCTTGTCAGAGTGGTGTTATAGATGGTTCTGTCAGTTATCTTCACTTAATGAATATTCGAGACTTAGTATTATATTCACATAATGCATCTGTATTTCCTCTTATGCTTCTAAAAACAGATTATCGCAGAGCATTTGATAGCCTGCAGGACGTTTACTTGTGGCAAGTACTAAAACTCATGAATTTTCCTATGCCGTTCATTAACTTGATTACCCAAATATAGACTATCGATTTCGTAAAGTTAAATTGTCCATTAATGGCCGATAAAGATTCAAAAAGGTATTATCCAAGGTTCTCCAATGGCCTCTGTTCTGTTCTCTATTGTAATGATACCTTATGTTACTAACTCTTGTAATGCTTTAAGTGGTATCAAGATGATTAATTATCCTTTACGCCTTTTAGCGTATGCAGATGATGTGACGTATGTTTTTCAAACGCACAAAGAATATAATACTATCTTTGAATTAGCAGACAGATTTAAAGCAGCTTCTGGCATTCAAATCAATCCAGCCAAAACTTATGCCCTTGATTAACATAGCTAGTCTGTTTAGTGATTAGATTAAATCCAGATCTATCAGTCAGCTTACCATTCTGGGCATACAATGGTTTGCAGATATACGTAGGACAATACAAGCTGCAGAAAATAGATTGTTAATTAATTTAGCTCGAGAAAACAAAATGTACGCCCATTGTCTGCAGTCGCTGTTGGATCGTGCTACATTTTAAATGTTTTTGAGTTTAGTAAATTATATTATGTGAGTCAACTTTTGTCTTTGTCTAATAGATTTTGGGCAACTATTACCCGAAATGTAGGTTATTTTATGTGGTCAAAATCAATTATAAGTACTCCTAGACAGATTTTGTATGCTCCGGTTTCAAAGGGAGGTATCAATCTTAAAGATGTTCAAACACAAGCTCGGGCATTGTTAGCCCATATATTTAAAGAGACTTTGTGCCAAGAGCCGTTTATTTTGTCGTATGATGCTACTTTATTAGCTGTTCGTTAGCTAGATAAAAAATCACCCAATTGATGCCCGACAAATATGGGGCCCATTTAAAATTTTTAGCAATATTCTTATCGATTTTGCACATGCTGTTGCAGCACACCTACCATTTCATGATTATTCGGTAAAACAGCTATAACAATATTATAGGTCACAGTAACAAATTGTGGTAAATAAATATTGGAACTCTGAAATCGAATGGCAACAAACATGTCTAAATTTAGAATGGTTGAAAGACAATTCTGTATTACATCATCAGATATGCTTGCAGGCATATATTATAGATCAGTTTGGAGTTAATTTTAAAAATAAAACTATCACTGAGACTGATCAATGTGAAAAGTGTGGAGCTCATGAAACCTTGTACTATAAATTAATTGAATGCGAGGATAAGCACGAGATATGGCTCAAATTTCAACAAGTATATAGTCGGGTAATACGAATGGCTCCTCCTGATGTCAATTTCCAACTAATTATGACCAAATTTCATTACAAATATTTCCCTCCTACTCGGTGTAAATTTATACTATGGTTAATTGTCTTCATACTATGTATACTTTAAAATATGAGAAATAAATGAAAGATGCAGAATGGTTTATAGTGTTTTTAAGACATAAGTTTCAACTTTATAAGGACCTATGTATAAAACAAAAATGCCATGGCTAGTTATGAACGAGCTTTATATTGAACAATCTTGCCTAGTTTGTGTTCTATATGAATAATTGATAGTATATATTTCATATGTTGTAGAGCTTCTTGTTGTGTTTTATTTTCTTTGTAATTTTTGTTCTGATCAAATAACTATGTGATCTTTAGATTTGTTTTTCCTTATTGTAAAACCTTATGATTTTGTAATCATAGCTTATTGATAGTAATAAAAAATGACGTAGTGGTTAGGCTTTGGGTCTGTGAAACAAAGGGTACTGAGTTCGAATCTCCGCCCCTCCATAGCAATTTAAAAAAAATTGAATACAAAACAGGATGATTAACTCTTGTAGTTCGCGATTTTTTCTTTTTTGTAGTCTCTCACTGTTGATAGAATGGTCTTTCTTACATTACGAGAAGACACTATGAAAAGTGTAAGTGTTGTGTATTAAATTCGACGAGACAGTAAATATGTGCTCAAGGCTGTATTCTCGTGTAAGGTCCTATGAATGCATGTGCTCCAAAGCAGTTGCACTTCTAATCTCTAAACCCACTCATATTTAAAATTACTCATGCACATTACGTTTCGAATTCCCAATAATTATCAGAACGTTATATGTATAAACGTTACTTTCATGTTATTTATAATATCCTTACCTAACTCTTGATTTAGTTTACGAAATGTAACAGTGTATAATACCTACAGTTTTCTTGAATATTCTATTATTTTTATTATTATTATTGTTATTTTAGTAGTCATGAGTTTTCACAGATAAAGAATGATATAGAAGATAAAATTAAAAGATAAACTATCTAATTTATCTAATTAAACTAATCTATAAAACTAGTCTAATTCCCAAAACTTCTGGCAACTTCAAGTTGGCAGAATGCGAAACGCCTAATTTAGAAATAACATATATTTTCCTAAGGATATAACTAGGATTTAACGTATGTTTACGTTATAGGTATAATTAGTGTAATACTTATGTACGACTTCAGCAAATGGTTTTCGTTATTACAAGATTGGGTGGCGCAAGTGGAAAAGAGATTTTTTTTCACGAGCGTGAGGTCGCAAGGTCGGATCTCGTTCATTGTATACGTAACTTCTATCGCTTTTTCTTAAAACCAAAATGAGTACTTCATGCGTTGAAGTAAAAAGGAATAACAATGAAGGGAAAAATAACTGTAAAACGTTAGGATAAGGTTTTACAGTTTTTCTGTGATGTAATTTTTATTTCTGTGATGTAAGCGATCAACGTGGCGGCAGCAAATACTTGACCAGCATTAGGCTTGTTGTTACGGTAAGAAACTTTCAACCTTTCTGCGCGTGCGCAAATCACACCGAAACTGAGAACAGACCTTCCAATAAGGTAAAAGAAACTACTCGGTGTTTTTCGAGGATTACTACCGACAATTCCAAATACTGATATTTCTCTCAAACCAGCCTTTTCCAACCTGGGGTCCGCAAGATGATCTGAGGGGGTCCGCAAATCAAACAGAGAGTCACACACAGTGGTGAAAAACACAGCACTCTTGGTTAAAATTATCGAATGAATAATAACAAGCCAAGTAGTGTGATAAGTGATGTTCGGCCTACAAGAAACTGCCTCTACTACAACGGGGTCGACTTTGATTATCCTTGTCACCTTGCGGAAGAGTCTTGACCAGTCTTTTTGAGCTCCATAAAGAAGTGAAGTTAATTTTTTTAGACTCCAGATTTGAATTGAGTTGCCGTCTGGGCGATTTTACCTGGTTCTCAATTCTAGCATGTCGGACACTGTCAACTTCTTAAAGTCCTTGTATCCAAGCTATCGAGATAAAAGTGTTACCATATTTACGGTTCAAGACAAGACTAAAGCGACGATCAAGAAACGAAATGTTTGGTTCCGCCACCTAGACAGAAATGAAGTGAATCTTTCTGTTCCATTAGCGATTTCTTGTCAACAACTAAAGACCTTCCTTATGACGTTATGAGTGGGAAACAGCATTTACAAGCCATGACCTTAAAATTCAGGGAATATTTCTCGTTAAGCAACGAAAAATTCGACTGCATGTAAAACCCTTTTCTAGGGACGGAAAATGAATTAAAAATGACAAAGGGCATCAGTTGTTGGAACTTTTTGTGACTCCGTTATTCATCCTTCATACTGACTGTTTTCTTGTTGCATGTGCGATCACTGTATTCCGAAACCTCCAGAAAGGTGCTAAATGCTTAAGGTCGTTTGCCATTACATGCCTTGTTGAACCAACGTTTTCTGCTCTTTATTATCTAAAGATAAGTACCGTAATAGACTTGATGCTGCGGAAGATCTTCGCTTAAAAGTCTTCGTTTGATCATGACATTTCCAAGTTAGCGGCTGAGAGACACCACCAACCATCAAATTGACTTTCACTTCGGCGAGTCATGCATATTATCTTGTTAACTTGCTTAACTTAATAAATAGTAATTTTTCTAGAAAAATCCTTTTTCTATATCTGACAGGTAGACTACTGTAGTTTAGTATTGTTAATGTAGTGGATTTATTTATTTGCAACATCTCCAAATACAGCTAGAAAGCAATTTTACATTACATCTTAGCAACAACGAACATTGGAAAAGTAAATAGGAAAGAATGCGTCACTAGCCTTAAGGTGGCTTTAGACGAGAAAAATTCTCGTACGATAAATCTTAGCGAAAGCAGTTTGCCAGGGTAAAAAGGAAAAAGTTATGGATTTATACCACAGCATCTGGCCCTATTGTAGCATTCTTGCTTTCACACTCTGGCACTACTGCTAATCGTAAGATTCATCGTAGCATAAATGCTGCCGTCTAAAGCGGCCTTTAAACTAACCCCCTTTCCGAATTGGCACTTTATGCTCCGTTCCGTATCCTTGCTCCGTCGGATGCACCGTCGATGGTTATCCGAATTCCCCCTTCGACGGAGCATTAAAGTGAAAGGAGCAACGGAGGGCCAGATGGTCACTTGACCCTCCGTTCGGTTGCGCGCTGCTGCCATGTTGAAAAGAAAACAGAGCGGAATATTGCATGCGAAAATTCCTTCTTCACTTGGGAGTTGGGACAAATGTGTAGAATTGATCACGTGTTGCAAGTTTAAAATGAATGACCGTGCCAAAGTATTTGAATTTAAATATTTTTATAGTTTAAGATTTTATTTTACATTATATTATCGATATTGTACCATGTTTTGAGTGATATATCTTCATGATCATTGAATAATTTCAACTTCGCACTGTGAAAATAATATTGTTGGTTAGATTTCTGCAATGGGATTCCATGTCAACATATGAGCAAGGGCGTCGGCAGGGAGGGGCAAGGGGAGGCACTTGCCCTCCTTGATTTCAGATTTTATACCAAATACTATTCTATTTTCATATATTTGGAGTATGTTTTTGTGCTTTTCACTGCATGCATTCCATAAGAAGCTATTTCAGATTCTCCCGTTACATTTCCTCAACCACAATTTTTTCAATGTATGCAATCACAAATACGCCAATTTACGCCCACCAAATAAACTATGTTAAAGCATCGAAAGTAAAACACGAATGCTATTATTGTACAATTATGTAAGTGTTATTTCTTGTGAACGTACTCTATTTATGATGTTGAAACAGTTCCTCTAGAAAGTCAATGAAAAAGAAGTCTCTCTCTCTCTCTCTTTCTCTCCTTCCCTCTCTCTCGCTTTCACACACACACACACACACACGCATTTATACACAAAGTTTAAAAAGCACGTGTAGGCCAATCGTAAGATACACATTCTTTATAAATAATTTTAATTTTTAGTTTTTACAAATAGCGAACAAATCAAGAAAAAGACTGATATTTTGAAAAGCGGCTCATCTAACATTAACGAAATGAACTATTTCATTTAGAAGCTAATTTTTTACAGCCGAGATATTTGAAGGGCACTAACTTAAGCCAGCATAGCCCAGGATTTCAACTTTCTTATCAATAGCAAATATTTCCAAATTATGGATTACTTAATTTGATACATATTCTTACGAATTATCCACCCATTTTCTAAAATATAATTCTTATTGTGATTTGTCCATTATTTTTAAACAATTGAGCCTGATTACCTGGGGCTCTCAGAGCGAATCTGAATTTGAACTTTTTAAAGGTCTTTACGTAATTTTAGCTGAAGCCGAATGGGTGATGCTGGGAGAATGCAGAACAGAAATACTACCTAGCAAAGCTTTTCGTCAATAGGAATTCTTACACATAAATTATCTATTAATGTTTGTTAAAATGTGTGTTATTTTAAGATTACTTAAAAGTTGGCCGAATGTATACTTTAAACTATCATAGCTCCTAGAAATGAGTAGGTTACACACAACTAACATTCCGAATGGAGAAATCTTTATTTCCATATACTTAAGCAATGGAATTCGCACATGCACAACAACAATTGGTTATCCAAACAATTGATCAACAAACTTTTCATTAAATTCATTTCAGCTCTTATCTTACGATTGACATATACTAATAATTGTCACAGGTTTTCCAAATACGTTTACCTGTACTAAAATAACATTTACTTGAACTGATGAGCTGAAATCATATATTTAAATGACTTTTGCATCGAACCCAGCAATTCTATCCAAAGTGAAGATACGTCACAGAACCTAAATTTAATCTCAGTTCATTCCTTTCTTGGGCCTCGTCTCGAAATTGAACTTTTGTCCAAAATAGTGTAATGCTATTATTTGTTCATTAGATTAACATTTCCAACAATGCCACTTAAACTATCCCCACACAATAATTGAAAATCATCATCATCATTATACAAGAAAAGTTAAACTGTTACTGTTCCTGTAACGACAAACTTGAAATTAATGATTTAACACCAATTTTAAAATATCACAGTTTTGTGAAAATCACACATTTACACAATTAACAGCTTGTCTTATCGATATTTAGCGTTCATATATGTCAATGTAGATAAGAATACAAGAATAAAATAAAGATTTCATCATATTTCAAAGTTCATAAACATGATCATTCTGGATCCGGTACATAAAACTAGCGTATTCCCCATTTGTCAATACACACTTGCAGATCAGAAATTATATCTTGCTTTTTGCCTTTTGCCAGCCATGATTGCCACTCTGATTTCCTGCATATTAACAGTCTGTGATATAGTTTATCTCTATGACCCATTTCACATAAAAAGTCATCAATTTCCTTCGTAGATTCAAACTTTATTTTCTTTCTTTGTTCCTGGTAACCAAATTCTTCCTCTAGTGGTTTACCTTTCTTTAACTGCTGTTTTAATGCATTACTCACATGGTTGTGGTCGTTTGTATTCTTCCCGGATAGTTCACTTCGCTTTATTGATCGCTCTATCTCTCCCAACATAGTTTGAATACTGCAATCTTTGGTAGCTATTTTTGCAGTTTGACAATATTTATTTGAAAGAGAATGAGAATTAGTTTGAACTGCTACTTGTTTCCATACTACATTGCACACTTTATTCTGAGTCTCTTGAGTGTATAACTCTAACTGTGTCTGAGTGTTGGCATCTTTGGTTCCTTGAGTTTTATTTACCCAATTCACATTTAACACAGGCATTTCTACTTCTTGATAATCATCTATACTAGAAGCCTTCGTAGAATCACATTGAGTTGGATATAAATGAGATATTACATTCTGTTGTATAATGGAACTGTTAGGTACTCGGTGAATGGCAGATTTACAACATCGCGTAAAATGATTTAATTTTTTACATTTTCGGCAAATAGCCTTTCTTGCAGGACACACTTTAAAAAACATATGGATTAAGTCACATCTTGTACACCTTTTTCTATAGTTAGGCCCAGTATTGTACCCATTATCACGCATTGTATACTCATACCCAACCTTAGTTTTGAAGGATGTATATGCGTTATTGTACATGAAACTGCTGTTTGTACTCAACCTAACCTTATTACATGGGTCCATGTGTTCAGCCCTCAGAATAAAATTAATAGCTTTATTTAATGTTAGACCTTGTATCGTTAAAAGTGCTGCTTGCAAGTCTAAATTCGTAATCCCCAATATACATTGGTTGAGAACTTCTGACTCTCTGTTCAAATCGAAAGAGCAACATCCTGCCTGAGTCTTTAATTCAGCCACAAAATCTAAAATATTTTGTTCCTCTTGCTGACGAAATTTATAAAATTTACACCTTTCAGGTTTTACGTCCTTATTGCTGTTATCAAACTTGACTTTCACCCAGCATGTACCTATTCTAGATTTCCAGATGGAAAAGAATGTGAATATCGGTAATATTATGTTATCCAAAGTCATTCTCAAAAGTTTCTCGTATACCCTTAATGCATTAACTTTCATATTTGACTCATGTGGGATTCGTAAAATCCCATCCTCGTCGCCATTTGTTATTTTAAGATTACTTAAAAGTTGGCCGAATGTATACTTTAAACTATCATAGCTTCTAAAAATGAGTAGGTTACACACAACTAATATTCCGAATGGAGTAACCTTTATTTTCATATACTTAAGCAATGGAATTCGCACATGCACAACAACAATTGTTTACCCAAGCAATTGATCAACAAACTTTTCATTAAATTCATTTTAGCTCTTATCTTCCGATTGACATATACTAATAATTGTCACAGGCTTTCCAAATACGTTTACCTGTACTAAAATAACATTTACTTGAATTGATGAGCTGAAATCACATATTTAAATGACTTTTGCATCGAACCCAGCAATTCTATCCAAAGTGAAGATACGTCACAGAACCTAAATTTAATCTCAGTTCATTCCTTTCTTGGACCTCGTCTCGAAATTGAACTTTTGTCCAAAATAGTGTAATGCTATTATTTGTTCATTAGATTAACATTTCCAACAGAGTGTAAGACGCTACCTGTTAGAAAGTATTTTCAGAAGTCCGCCATATTGAATCTCCATTGATTTTCTTAAATGGGAAGGGGATTGTGTAATATGCCATTCTGGACTAGAATTTTACGAGAAATTCCTTGCGAAGTCAGTTATTTCGTAAATGTATTATTGTGAGAGATATGGGCATGTGGCACTGGTGTGGGGTTATGATGCACTGGATATCCATTTTGTTTTATGATAACGGAAAAAATGAAACCCAAATGTATGTATACCTATTGTTCCTGGGTATAGCTTCCTATCAATATGAAATCAAGCGTTTTTCACCAGCAGCATGGATGAGGATAACAGCAGAGAGACGTAGAGAGAAAATAGGGAGGCCTTCATCCAGTGGTGAATAGAAACGGCTAAATATGATATATATCGTTAGTTCAAAAAGAGAGGTTAAACGAACTACCAGCAGTGTCTCCTTCAGGCATCTTTCGAGGTGGGCTTTGCCTCCCAGGAATTTTCAACCGTTCCTCCGAAAGAACTAGTTTCAACACTTGTATTATTCACATGTATACTAAAATAGATTTAATAGCACATTCAATAAATATGTTTGATGTTAAGTACGACATA
Source organism: Lepisma saccharinum (assembly GCA_022664845.1). Lineage (NCBI taxonomy): Eukaryota > Metazoa > Arthropoda > Insecta > Zygentoma > Lepismatidae > Lepisma > Lepisma saccharinum. The sequence continues at coordinate 15,014 of JAGDQP010046063.1, forward strand.
TTATTAAGTAACATTATTGTTACTTTATATTTCAAAACATTGGCGTCAATGTGTATTGTTTATAATTTTCGTGAGCTCCCCCATGATTAAACACTGACTACCGGTACTCGTTTAGTGAATTTAATTCGCATTTTCTTTAGTAATTATAAAAACAAGAAGCAAAATAAAATACCGGTAAACTTGTCTTTTGGAATCGTATTGTGCCTTTCCAAAATTAATTTAAAATGAGCTCCCCCTCACCTTCAACTAAAAGAACTCACGCAATCCGTACTTCTGAATCCGACTCTAATGACATGGATCTGCAAGCATCTGACGACCAGTTCAGTTCAACACCAAATCAACCAACCTACTCCTTCTTACTAGCGAACTTCGGTACCAAATATCAGACAATGAAACTTCTTCTACAA
>JAGDQP010046064.1:0-15419 GCA_022664845.1 Lepisma saccharinum
GAGAGCGTTAGTGAGAGAAAGGTGGAGCAAGCTTTTTACTCATTCATCCATATTGCTCGTAGATCTTTAACAACGCTTTTGTTTTGCGACGAATTCCATAGCATTTGCACACTTCCTTGGTCTTAAATTACAGACAAAAGAGAAATGACATTCGCGTCAGCAATAATCTTCAGGTACTAAATGATTTACGATGGTCACAATTTTTAAACGCAAACTCGGGAAGAGAGGGGAAAACGAAAAGTTCCGTACAAATCAAGCAATGAATGAATCTTACGGACATTGACTCTCGACATGAGAAAGAGGTGTTTTCGTGACTTCTGAAGACGAACTGTAGAACAGTTTTCTCAACAAAACGTGACACAGTTGCATATAGCTGAGCTGCAACCTTCAAGGAAAATATTGTATATAAACCAACGGTCATTCGATGGGATATATTATGTGATCGTAGGAATTGTGCAGAGTTTGCTGTCAAATTGTTGAATAAAATAATCTTTACCATAGTAATCGTGATCATCTCAAATTCGCAATCAATACTTTCTGCAGGGAATTCGTTGAAGTAAAATAATATGCAGTGTTTCCCTAAAATACAGCGACAGATTTTGGCAAGTGATTACTCAAACCAACATAAGAAGTTTCTGTGAATAGATTTTAAAACATCGTAGTTATAGAGAAAAAGAGTCATTTAAAATATAGTGGTATCATCTTAAAATATAAGTAATCAATATAACTGTTTCGGAGTTTTACCCTACAAAGAGTGAAACGCGATAACATGGTGTAAGACGCACCTAGAAAGTTAGAAATTAGTCCACAACAGCAGGAATGATCTATTTCGAAAGCTTGGACAGACTATGGATCCAATAATGGTACTACGTAGCAGCACGTGAACCAACAAAGCTGTTCAGTGCATGAATTATCTCGTCGAAGGTTCGGAACCGTCGTCCTTGTATATGTTTGTGTAACGAGAGAAACAATTGGGAATCGAAAGGCGTATTATCAAAAGAATATAGGAGATGTGTCAAAACCCAAGATGGGTAATGGTGTCAGGATTGATATTATCAACATGTAGCTTTGCGTCATCCTGTAACTGAATGATACCTCCAATTCACAGTTTTCAGTTTCCAATGCATTTATTCCAACTAATATAGACATACTGATAATTGCGTTTTCAAGTTTTGAATAGCGTTTGCCAATTTTAGATCTTACACTAATTATTCCGTTTGGAGCCACTCTCCGCTGATTGTTCATACATGCAGTCACGAAAATACAACCCTGAAACGCGCTTTTTCTTACAATCCTAAAAGTTAGCTTTAGCTAGTTGATCAATAGTAAGGTTTCAGTTGTTCCAATTTCAAAATGTATTTAGGATGTTTTCTGATACGGATACGTTTGACAGAAGCTTATAATTATTACGCAAGGAACTGTTATTCTCGCATTTGAGAACTAACAAGCGTGTTACTTAACTACCACTTAACACTGCTGCTGACAGGAATTCTATTTTATCTTTTCTTGATATTCCCCCCTTTTACAGTTTCAATTGAAAGAGTTCCTGTTCCAATAGTTACTTTGCTAGAAAATCCGCACATAACTATAAGTAATATAATGAGTATTTTCTTCGCTGAAAGTACAGGTTTTGGCGTAATGATACGTGCATTTTTGTCGGTCGACGAGAATCCGAAGACTGAGCATAGTATTGTCGTATATGAGTATGAATTCCTATAAAGATTTGGCAAAAGACTCTTCAGGCGTCTAATTGCCGGTGTGTTGTTACCCCCATACAGTTAATGTTATATTATCTTTATCTTATCTAATTGCTGGTATATAATATAGCTGCCTAAAAGGTAGAGTCATTATGTTGCGATTACAAATGTAATTTGCCAATTTTGTGTTATAACTTTTCCAACTTATTCTCGAAAATTATTATATGAAATATTCTTCTTTTTTAATTCAAATTCTCGGTATATTTTTCTTCTCTCCTTGCAATCAGTAACTGTGTAAGGGTTCTTCACAATTGCTCTACGTATATATCCTAGATACACCATGGGGTAACCATTTTACACTGGGAAGTAAAACTGACTGTGCAACATCTATTTGAAAATGTGGTTTTGATATTTTTTATTGTATCTCAGAAGAAATATTAAATATTTCTCACTATTTATTTAATAGTTTCGGTACCGAAACAAAAAAACTTATTTTTAAATATTAGAATGTCAAAAGTTCTATGAACTATAAATGAATAAAAGTTGTTAACAATTTACTTGTGTTGTTAATTTTTAAAATGAAACTTCTTCTATTTTTGTTACCTCTTAATTGCTTCCTACTCATCGTTTCGTTACACAACTGACCACACAAAGGTAATCTTTCTGCAGTTTCCATATTATCTCACTTCCCTCGAATCCTTTTTAGTCCACATGTGAAGCAGAAAATGTTTTCGCGCCCCCGTAATTATATTCCACTCTGTCTATCCACCATTCTGCAGAGAGGTATGAAATTCCATCTGGTTTTCTCCCCCGCACACGCAAAGTAAATTAAGCAGAAGATTGCTCCGACTCAGCCAGTATTCTCTCTCACACAGTTCCAGAATGATTTCACATCCCGTTTTCCCCTTTCCAGTGATGTTTGGATTCCCCCTTCTTTTTGTTTTCATTTTTTACCCTTATTTGCTGCTAGAATACTATAGCTCCCTGTACTTGACATTTGCGTATGATGGATTCACCCCCTCTCTATAATATCTTCTCTTTCTCCCAGGCGAATCCTCACGTCATGTTCCCTGATGCTTCTCTCTCTGTATGTGAGTGTGTGTTTCATCCAACATAGATTTCTGGACAAGAGTGATTGAGCGAGAGGTCCTCAGTTCTGGGATGAAATAATAGTGTTGAATTATACGCTTTCACTGCAGCTCAACTTAGCGTTCATTGGTTTATTTTCTATCGTATTGGAAGTGTGGGGTGTTGCGCTGTCAAGCAGTAGTAACATTAATAAATGACTGCTTCAACGTTATTGTCAACTTACATGGTTTAATAATGACAGATTTAACCCGAAAAGATAACTTTTTTAAAAATGGAAGAAAATATGTGTTGAATTATTATTTGTTTTTTCTTTTTTTTTCATAAATGTTTACGGTTTTTGATGTTTTGATGAAAATGTGTGTGTGTTCGTATTTTTCGTTTTAGGGCGTGGGGGATGTCAAACAATCTGATTTATAAATTGTAAAACAAACGTGAGAGATAATTGAAACGATAAATTTGGGGAATGCATACACATATACAGATAGGCTAACGTAAATACGTTAAGCATGTGTACGCACATGTTGGTAGGGAGCTACTATAAACTAGGCATTTTTAGTACACAGTTTTCACCAAACTAAATATTGTTCCTAAATATTCATTCTGTTGATTACAAACGATCGGGAAATTGATTCGTCATTTTTTTTTGTGTTATTAAAATTTAATATCTATAAACTAAAGCCCTATAATCTAGCAGAAATTGACAAACGTCATATATTCAGATAATTTCGTTAAATTGTAAACCGATGTCATTTCCATTGAGTGGAAATTTTGTAAAGAGTTTTAATTCAAAGATTGGATCTTGAAAAATAAATGATGATACTTACCCTTCTGGATATTTAGAAATATATTTTCTCAACAAAGGTAGTTTCGATTCTCTAAACGAGTTGATAGAGACACGGATACTAAAGAACTAAAGCAGAATTAATGGTATAAGAATTAAAATTTCATTTTAAAATTCTACTTTTGACCTTCAATATATACTAATCATTACGAATTGTTTACTTCGTTGTCAGAATCACGTTATATGATTTTTTTTCTTTATTTAACCGAGAACCTGAGCAGATAGGTTCAGTTATCATTGCATTAAAACATCAATAGCATTTTCCAATGCAGCATAAAAAATTTCTGATAGATTGCCAAAACGTTCTACATAAATATCAGAATCTTCGCATGAAATCGCAAGGTTTCAGAAATATTTAGTTAATGCCATTTCACATTTTTTGTAATTCCTACTGTAATTTGCCAGAAATTGTTCAGTCACGTAGCTGTTAGTGTGCTAATTCATATTGCCTCTGTAGGTGCCTAATTCTCTGGAGAGACAGAATATTTACTTTATATGGTATATACGAGTTGTTGTGAGAAAATATTTCCACATTTCAATACTTCTAAGAACTATAGGAAGATAGCTAGTTAGTCATTACAAAGGGCACTATATATGTAGCTATGGTGCTTAGATTTAAGTAAACTTGGTATAGGGATTTAGTTCATCTCATACATACGTTAGTTAATTTTATAAATTTTCTGCGTACAAAAATGTATCACTTTACTGACAGTAATATAATACTTTAACTATTTGTAGGTTAATATTTAGCGGTTTTAATTCTTTGGAGTTCGAAAGACTGATAACACTGAGTTTCTGAATGAAGCAAACATAGTTTAGAATAGCTGCCGTCTGCAGCGACGTATCTCTGCCAACGTCTCACAAGACCCTCAATCCCGTCACAGAAGAAACGGGTTGGAATGAGCCAATGAAGTCCCAAATTCCACTTTATGCACTAACCCTGTTTTTCAACACCCTGACCTTTAGGAAGTAACATAGATACATTCAGACTTCAGGATTCCTCAGCTTCTGTTTCATAAATTATACTATGTGTTGGGGTCTATCATTGTCCGCTATGAACAGAGAACGCTTCATATTGACAAACGAGAGCTGCATTTTACATATCTGCTGGTGTATTGCGCCACTTTCCTCATAGTACACAATAGCGGCAATGGTTTCACAAGCCAGAAGAAACTTGCAACTACAGCACACAGTGCTGTCTACCACATAACAACAAAAGAAACCTTTTCTGGTGTCAACTTTGCTTTTCGAAACTACTTGATTACACTAACAACCGATCACTGCTAACTTCACTCACGATTATAGTCCAGCATCTGTTTCTTATCATACGTTAAAATATATTCAAGTAATATCTCATTGTGGTGATTAACAAAGAAGATATTGCAGATGACCCATCAGTTTATGGGGCATCACGTTATGCATTTCTCTAACTTTCATTATTAACTGTAGATGATCCGAAATTCATGAACTATATCAATTGAGCTGCTGGACAATGTCAATGACACTAGTGTGTGGATTTGCCTCCACACATTCCTATAAGGGTCGTTATCCACCATTGACTTGCATGCTCCACCTTTCTCCTCTAAGAGAGACAATACATGTTTCCTAACAATACATTTTTTCAAGCCACTAGGGCTGTCAGTACTGAGTAGAGTTTATACCCCACGCCCCCCATATTACGATATGCCACGCTATATTCTGGTTTGAACTCTAGCAACAAAATTACCCGTAAACCTTAACTGTTCTAACATGTTTCACAGTGTACTTTATCAGCTACAGCTACATTTCGTAGGACGTGAAGGCTACTTGTTATTGTAAACTTCAACATGCATGACTAAGGTTCCCATCGGGCTTTAGTACGCCTTCATACGAATGATCCTTTATCAAAGTGACATTTAAATGTATTTAAATATTGAAATGTTCTGTAAACACTGCATATGGATACTTAATGCATTGCTCCCTTATTAGCAAATGTCAGACGCATCGGTTTACTAGCATTTGGAAACAGTTTGCTCATGGGGAAAGAATAAATGTAGTCTTCATCGTCAAAAAGTGGACTATGAAAACATGTGTTTTCGGAACATATTTTAACGTTGTTTATGTCCACCTATTCAATATTTACCCGACGTTAATTAATGGTTGAAAAGTGATTGAAATGAATATTGAGAATAATCGTTAGTTTTAATGTAAAAAGTGGACGATAAAGAAACGTATTTTCGAAACTTCAATAAGTTATCTAGTTAACGGTGAAATAAGTTTAAAAATTAATTTAAAAAAAACCTTTAAAATAAATACTAGTAAACGTTTCTAAAAATGTGGCCATTTGAACAATTCTGTACTCAGCAATGAAATTTCATTCTAAAGACGGTGCAAATATTTCGTACGTTTCAGAACGACTATTAAATTCAATAAGTGTTAGGAGCCTCGTGTAGAAAATAATGGTACTTGTGTAGTTTACAGTGCTCAATGGTATGGCCTCTAACTTGTAGACACATCTTGCAGCGACGTACCCTCGAGAGACGCACTCTTGCAAATATGTCGGGAATTTCCAGGAGTGTGTGAGAAGATTCTACAATACGAACTACCAAATCTTCTGCAGATACAACAGAGGTTTGCTAAACATGGTATATCAAGGCACCCCGAAAGAAATAGCCGGAGCGCGTTAAAAAGAGAGATCTGCCATTTTACAGGACCCCCTCTGCCTATCCACCTGTTACCAAAGGGAGTTGTAAGGTGTGGACGGGAGTTTTGTGCCGTCGTTCATCGAGTTAACCTCAACAAGTGCTTCGCGGACGTGGAAGTGTGGAGAAGGCAGTGATAGTCAAAGACTTCGTTCGACGGACATGCACTTTACACCATACAAATACACATACTTATACGTTATACTACATTACATTAATGCAACGTAATTACTTTTTATATTTTATTCACTATACACACTTTCCATTCCTTTTACCCTCCTTCCGGTTTCATCTCCTCGTAAAGAAGAGTCTCGAATAGAATATAATAAGGTGTTGACTCACAGCCAAGGTCAAAATAGACGGGAACCACTATGTTGGAACACATTTGACGTCGCACTTAAAAGGGTACATCCTCCAACAATTCCAATAACACTTCTTAGAGGAAAATTAAATAAGTATGGCCGTTTATCTTTTGCAGCAGAATGTGCAGTCTTATTAGAAAGTTATTTACAATGACGATCCATAAGTTTAAATAGAAACGTTCCTGATACCTATGTTCGAACGTCACGTGCGGATTTTTGCTTACCCTTTCGCACAAAGCACCTTACTTCACACAACTCTTTACTTCACAAAGCATTTATCAGTTGCGAAGAATTGCAGTTATAAACACAACCACCTAAAACTCAGTAACTCACCAGATCATCTGTAGTGTGCAAATCAGTGAACTGAAAGAGAATTGTTGGAGCCTTGAGCTGTAGTTAGGTTTAGAGGAACCACGGTTCCTAATTTCGCACCATGTTTTTCTGCTCCCCGCTGATATAGTGGTTACATCGCTGACTGCTGATCGTGGGGTCCCGGGTTCGATTCCCTGCTCTGAAAATAATTCTTTCCAAGGCGTGAGCGCCTGCAACGGTGCCCAGCCATCATCGTAATGCAATTGGGGAACTAATGTGAATGAAAAACAGTGGTGATCATAGTTGAGAGATTCGGCTCTCCTCTCCCAATACATCTGGTCAGTATGGGAGCAGCAGACCAATTCTACCCTCCGGAAAAGGCCTCATTCAGTAGTGGACTAAATATGGCTGTGAATTACGTATATTCTCTCAGATATAAGAGAAAGGAGATTCGCGACTGATTCCAATACGATTTTTGCTCACTGCCCCGCTGTAGTTTTTAGACATTCATTCAAGTATGAGCTTAATTCATGTGTATCATGTAGAAACTACTTTAACTGTGATTCATGGAAAATGGCTGCAATGAAAGTCCAAAAATCTACACGACATTGCAATGTGAAAACATCAAATAGGATTGGAAACGTCTTATTCACTTTCTTCGATTAATGTCTAACTTGATTGCATATTACCAACTTCTTCAACGTTATTTTCCACAGTCTATTTCCTATGAATATGAGTCCATTAACACATAGTGTTATGGTAAAGGAAGAGCGTTGAAAGAAGTTTGTTAAAAAGTAATGTACTTTTAGAAACTGTTGTCGAAGTTTGAGCAATTCTAAAACTTGAGAATTAAAAGAGATGTCAGATAATGTGTGGCAAGTAACAAAAGATGCTGTTAAGAATACTTTAGCTCCGAAATTCCTTACTAATGGAGATTAAAAAAGAGGCAAATACATAAAGACACTGAAGAGATCAGACAGAGAAGATGGAAATCTTGAGTGAATACAGAATGGATGGAATTATAAAGAACGTAGATTTATTTGTATTCCACAAACTGTAGTAAGTATGACTATGTAATCGCAGTCACTCAGTCAGTAGATAGTAAGTAAGCCGACAACAGGTAGAAGGTATAACTTCTCCAGTCGTGATAATGTTTGTTTCAGTTTTATAGCCAAGTATGTAGTTGTCCGTCGTAATCAATGGCTCTTACTTATACGTATATCTTCCGAAACGATCAGAGGTAATTGGATCAGGGCCACTTCAAGGTCGATCTGTAACAAGTATAAAGTTGACCAAGTCAATACAAGGTCTGATCAATACTGTACATGTGTAATTTTTTTAGGAGTGAAAATTTATATTCCTGTAGACATAATTACTATTTTCCCAGAACACACAAAAAATGTCGTCCGTCAAAGTGGGAGTGTTTTAGTTAGAAATGTTATGTGGATAAAATGTAGAAATATTGAATATATAGCTTTAAATTGAGAATAATATTGTTTTTGAGATAAAATTGTTATGTTTTGCAACAGACGATACATAATGTGCTTGATTCCAACTACCCCAGAAATAGAATTTGCGGGATAAATTGGATCACGGAATTTTGGGGGTAAGGGTAATTGATTTTTTTTAGTACTATAACAAGGCTATTAATTTCCAATGAAAAAAATTGCATTTGATTTTCTTTTGTAGGCAGAGTATTGCAATCCCTTAAAAACGTGTTTTTGCAGCGTATTCCGTTTTCCAATATTGTATCTCTGCGAATAGTTTTAGTTGTGAAACTAATATATCTTGTTATAAAGCCCACACCGAGTTCACCTAACCCCTTTACCTATGACTGTTTTTCACTGGCAGCACAACAGAAAATACCAATGATGTCAAGGAGATAATTTTTTAAAAAGACACTTGTATCAGGTAACATGGTACATTGAAAATAATTCTTTACATATTTCAAGAGATTACCTACTGAGTAAAATGATATATAACATTAATATATGATCCACTTCATTCTCTGTTAATTAATTGACAAAGATGCAATTGTCAAAAAAGTGATTCTAATGAACCCTACCTTTCCTAGATCAGATAATATATTTACCAGTTATCATAAGTCAATAAGCCAGCGGTCTGCCACAATTTAACTGTCATCTTGGAACAAGTGTTTCGAAATAATGTATTAATGTGTAACTTACACACTGCTTGCATCCTTTGAATTCGAGAAGATTATAAAAACTACGAATTTCGCTCTCTCATAGCTAAGTGATACTTTAACCAGATGAGCATGCTATCGATATAGTATATACCTTTTTAGACGATTGCAGTAAAAATAGCTCTGTGGTAACAGGAAGACGTACTGAACTATCGTAATACAAACTATGCATTTATTCACTCAATATTGTTCATTCATTCATTCTATTCTTTAGTTCACAATGGTTCGTGATGTCCTCAAACCTTGCCCCGACGTCATAGAATGACGAAGTTTTGCAAAGCGACGTAAGCTGAGTGACAATACAATATTCCATAGTTACTTTCGTCAAAAACTTTGTTAAATTTTATTTTTATATGGGCCAGTCTAGTAACTTTGGACTTCAGACCGTCATGATTCGCCTTTAGCTGTTAAAATCCACACCCATGCCCCTGCCGGGTGTGAACCTTCGAGGAGAAGGGGCTACCGCCGCAGACCAATCGGTCATCCGGCCGGCTGTTACTTTCGTATATTTCTATCCATCTATATATTTTAAAAGCATATTTCATTATTTTTATTATGTGGACTTTTTTATCCTAAAATAAATACTAGCCTGCAACGATTTGTCGTTAGACTGGTTGCAGAATACATTAGAATTTGGATCACAAAGCATTAGCTTGAGAAAATATATCCTAACACCGAAATAACTCGAGAAAAATAATAAAAAACTTTTTAAAAACATACTTTTCTTAAACAATTCATACTGAAAAGTAAAAAAATAATTTTGATTACGCATGACTAAAACGAAAAGCATTGGGCGCATCAATTTAAGAATGTATAAAGTGACTGTATAAGAGAGCGCGTATCATGCTTTTCCCTTTAGTCATGCTTAAACAATGCCGGCTGAGCAGTCTGCAGCGGTAGACCATCGGCTCGAAGGTCCTGGGTTCGCGCCCCGGCAGGGGCATGGGTGTAGATTTTAACAGCTAAAGTCGAATTGTGACGGACCGAAGTCCAAAGTTACTAGACTGGCCCATATAAAAAATAAAGTTTACCAAAGTTTATCATGCTTAAAGATTTTTTTTACTTTTTTGTACGAATTGTTTAAGAAAATTACGTCCTTAAAAAGTGTATTTATTTATTTTTTAGTCATTAAATTATTTATTGGTTCACTCAGGAGGACGGGTGCAATTCATGTATTTTCTAAAACTAGTCATATATCTATTCAATCAATCATTCGTATGCACATTTATTCAATTGTTCATTCAAAGTGTAATTTAGTGTAATAATTGTATCTCATGCATTAAAAACTACTGTATAACGTAGGTGTTCAAATAAATTCAAAAAGGCAATATCACAGTATGTATTCATTCATTACATAGTTTAGTCATTCATTCGATGTACTTAAGTTAATTTCATGAGACTCATAAAGCGAAATGAAGCTAAACTTAAACTTGACTCCATGATAATATATTCGATAGCGAAATTCTCGACAAAAGATACAGGTTATTCAGAAGAGATAGAAATTACAATAGAGCTGGAGGAGTGCTAATAGCGATAAAGGATTCTATTCAGGCCTTCAGTTTTCACATTATGAGATAGATCTTGAAGTAGCTGGTGTTAAAATAAAAGGTTCTAAAGGAAACTTATTAGTTATTTCTGTATATTTAAGGTCGAATACAAACTCAGAAATTTACAAGATTTTTTTTTGCATTATTTGAAAGAAGGGAATATGCAGTATTGAAGGATATTATAACATTTGGTGATTTCAATCTAAGTATCGTTCTTTCTGATTATGATTTGATGTTAGGTGGATATGTTTGTAAAATACTATGTATTTTTTTTATCATTGCACAATTAAAAATTGATAAACAATGTGAAGAATCAGAATGGTAGAACTTCATACTTAGTTATTAATAATACTAGCAAAAATGTTGTGTTTGATGAGGTTAGTAATTATTAACAATAGATCTACATCATCCAGCTTTGTCTATTAACTTTGATATTGGATATAGTCTTAGTAAAATAAAATGTAATGCTTCTAGTCGTTCGGATTTCAAGAAAGCTCTTTTTTTTTTAATTTGTACTGAGTTAAAATTCACTTCATGGCAATTTTTATATAACTGTATAGATCCATATTTTGCAGTTTCTTATTTCAATGATAAATTTAATAAGATTATCGAAAAGCATGTGCCCAAATTCATGATAAAGAGTAGTAAAAATTACCCTATATGGTTCGCAAAGAAAATTAAAATTATCTTGAAAAGGAAAGAATATTTTAGGAAAAAAAAAGTAATTCTCTTCATTTTACAATAATAAGTTTTGTGGACCACCGCATAATGTCTAATAAATTCATTAACATAGCGGATAAAAACTATCTCCGTGAAGCTGAGAATAATGTTGGTTTCGAAGTTGGCTAATTCTGGAAATATATGTTCATAGTAAAAAGGGAAACAAGTGTGACTATCCAACTGATATGGAATATATGGAATATTAAGAAATAATCAAGAAATTGCAGATGGGGTTGCAAATGTATTTAGTAATATATATATACAGTATATATATATATATATAAAGAAAAGACATCCGATGAAGTTATAGATGCAGAAAATAATTTCCGAGTTTATTACAATTTAGATATAAAAGAAATAACTGGCTGGTATTATGTAACATGAATGAAGAAATTAAAATATAGTCGAACTTGTGGTTTTGAGGAATTCCTATGTTTTTTAAAGCGTGTAGTGAACTATTAGAAAATCCTTTAACATTTATTTTTAACTAGGCAATAGAAACTTCTATATTCCCGAATCTATGGGACATAAGGAGAGTCTGCTCAATATTTAAGTCTGCTAACAAAACAAATTTAGAAAACTACAGACCAATATCTATTTTACTTACCCATGCTAAACCACTTGCTTCAATTTTATTCGAAGAAATGTAGTCATGTAAAATCATTCATTTCCCTTTCCAACATGGTTTCTATAGAAATAGATCAACCATAACTAATTTATCAACTTGAACTCAATTTATTTCTGAATGTTTACATTCTAACCGTTCTGTCGATGCAATATAATTAGATTTCTCAAAGGCATTTGACAACCTTGATCATAGTCTTCTGCTTAGAAAGTTGAACACTTATGACATGTCGGTCGGCAAGGTTGATAAATTTAATGAGGTAGTATTTATCCGATAGAAAGCAGTTCGTTTCGTACCGAATGTAGAAATGAAACTATTATAAGATTTCATCAGGAGTACCCGAAAGCTCAAACTTGGGGCCACTGTTATTCTAATTATTTATAAAGGATCTACCGTTGGAGATAAAGCATTCCAAATGCCTAATATTTGCAGATGACCTAAAATTATTCATCGAAGCATTTGACGGACACAGTTGTAACAAATTTCAGGAAGATCTCAATAGTTGTTATAGTTGGTGTATAAGAAATAAATTGTATTTCAACGTCAAAAAATGTAACTAGAAAACGTAACCTAACAGAATTTAAATCTAAACTTAATAACAATAAAATAGATAGGATTAACCAAGCAAGTGACCTTGGTGCAATCTTGAATAGCAATACTAATAAAGTTTACAAATTACTGTGGGTATGTAATTCGGAATGCAAAGGACTTTAACGACATTAGCGGTTCTATAACACTTTACAATAATATTGTAAGAATAGCAGGAGAGCTAGGGTAGCCCATATAGACTAAATGAAACTAGTATTTTCAGAAGCTTCAAACTTCCCTTATTCAAATTAGAAATGTTAACACAAAAACAGAAGTGTTCCGAAGGATCAAAAACCAATATGGCCGCTAGACACAACATTATATATAATATGACTCCTGCAGGAAGTCAGAGGGTCGAAATGCCCGGGTTTGGACTGTAGACTGCCAGGACACCGACACGGCAACTGGAACGGACCTATACGTGGCGACCCTCAACTGTCAGTCACTTGTAGGAGAGGACAAATTAGAAAAACTGCAGAATGAACTTAAGAGGATTAAGTGAGACATCATAGGACTATCAGAAGTGTGGAGGAAGAATGAAGAACAGTTGGAACTACCGTCAGGGCACACGTTCTACTTCAAAGGAACAGAAACTGGAAAAGCAACTGTTGTCTTTATAATTAATAAAGACCTGAAGTCACGGATCACAGAAATTGAAGGAATTTCAGATAGAATCGCACGGGTGGTAATAAAGATTAACAAGAGATATAGTATGGAAATTATACAAGTATATGCTGCAACAACCTCGCACCCGGAGGAGGAAGTCGAAGACCTATACGAGGAGATTCAGAAGATTTTGGATAGTAGCAAATCGCATTACAAAATTGTAATGGGAGACTTCAATGCGCAAGTAGGAACCAAGCAGAGCAGAAAGTGGGAAACTTTGGATTTGGCAAAAGAAACAGGAGAGGAGAGAAGTTAGTGGAATTCTCAGAAGCCAACAGACTGTTGATTTTCAACACTTTTTTCAAGAAACCGCCCCAGAGGAAGTGGACATGGAAAGGCCCAAATGGGACCAAAAACGAAATAGACTACGTTCTATCAAATAACAGGGAAATTCTGCAAGACGTGTCTGTTCTGAACAGTTTCAAAATCTCGAGTGATCATAGGATGGTGAGATGTAAGCTGAAACTAAATACTAGACTAGAGAGAAAGAAGCTTATCAGAGGAAAATCTTCAGTTTTAGATCTGAAAAATCTTGGAAAACACAGCCAGACATTCGAGATACAACTGAGCAACAGATTCAGCGCCTTGGAAGAGTTAGCGGATGAAGAAGACATCGATAGCAGAAATAAAATACTGACTGAGATAATAAGAGAAACAGCCAAGGAGATAGCAGGTACCAGAAAGAAAAAAAGGAGCAAAATCTCAGAAGAAACTAAACTCTTGATGAAGAAAAGAAGGGAAATGAAAAAAGAGGAACATTGTATAAAGAGGATTGAGTACATAGAACTAAATAAAACCGTAAGAAAGAAAATAAGAGAAGGTGTACGAAGATACAACGAAAATCTTGTTAGAAATACAATCGAGGAGACCAAGAGTTTGAAGAAAGCCAAACAGCAGCTTATGATAGGCAAAAAGCAAATAATTGCAGTTAAGAGACCAGACGGGACCATAACACGAAATAAGGATGAAATTATAAACATATTTGAAAATTTCTACACAGAATTGTACTACTCCGAGGAATAGCTAGGAAATAAAGACTTTGAAGAAAATGATGTAGAAGTTCCAGACGTAATGAAAGAAAAAGTGGATAAAGTACTTCGAGGGAAATCACCAGGAGAAGATGGACTCACAGCAGAGATGTTTCAATGGGAAGGTGAAAAATGAAAGAGGAACTTGCTAAATTATTCTCGATGTGCCTGAGGAAGAGAGAAATACCCTCAAGTTGGAACAATGCCGTTATCATTTTGTTGTAGAAGAAAGGGGACAAAGAACGCGTCGAAAACTACAGACCAAATAGTTTACTGTCAGCCCTATACAAAATGTTCACCAAAGTTATCTTGAATCGTATTGAACGAGACTTAGATTTTAACCAGGGAAAGGAACAAGCCGGATTTCGTCGTAGATTTAGCACAATCTACCACATACAAACATTGAATGAAGTTATGGAAAGGACTAATGAATATGAACTTCCACTATGTTTGGGATTCATAGATTTTGAAAAAGCTTTCGATTCGGTCTCCTTATCAGCAGTATTTAAATCACTTGAACATCAAGGCATCGAAAGTTCATACATCAAATCAAGTTACTGCGAACCATTTACTCGACTGCCACTTCTGTCATTAGACTGCATCAAGACAGTGAAACATTTAAAGTTGGAAAAGTTGTAAGGCAAGTAGATTCAATTTCTCCAAAACTGTTTTGTGCGGTCCTGGAGAGAGTGTTCCAGAATTTAAACTGGGATGAAGTTGGAATTAAAATTAATGGCGATTATCATCATCACGCTGATGATATAGTCCTGTTTGCTTCAAATGCAGAAGAACTACAAACCAGAATGGAAGAACTGAGTAACGAGAGTTCGAAAATAGGCCTTAAAATGAACTTAAGTAAAACAAAAGTAATGTACAACCAACATGCTGCAAAGAAGGAAGTGAAGATTAACGGAGAGACAATAGGCATAGTTGATGAGTATGCTTACCTAGGGAAGCTATCGAATGCAAAGTTGACTGATGAAATAAATAGAAGATGTAAAATGGCGTGGAGTTCTTTTGGAAGACTACACTTTATTTTCAAAAGCAAACTTCCAATGTG
>JAGDQP010046067.1:0-12549 GCA_022664845.1 Lepisma saccharinum
ATGGCTACAAAGATGAATTTATCTAACAGATTACTGTATTTTCTATTATTTTTTTATCACTGCGTGTAGCCGCACCACTAGCTCGTAAAGATGAATGAGAAGGAGTCGAAAGAGCAAAAGTATCGGCACAAGTGAAGTCCCACATTAATGCTCTTCCTCTCTTCCATGGCACCAGAGTCATACCATCAGGTCTCCTACTATCTGATCGGCTACAGCCAAAGGTTCATGCACTGATGGCACGTCAGCGGAAACGAAGAATTAAGTCGTTGATCTACGGTGACGCATGTGTCTACATAAGAAAGACCGTTGATCGACGAACACCCCGCAAGCTGGACAATGGTGGGGCACACAGACGTATGACGGGCTCCTAAACATATGACGGCAGCTATACGAAAACTTTCATTGGATAAGTGGAGACCAAGAGCAGGAAATGGCAGGGCCTGAAGCCAAACACCGGACTCAGGTGAAAAAGTAGCAAGAACTCTGGCTTTATCTTCAAGACAATCGGGAGATTGTAATAAAATCGATTGGGCGCGATGTATAATTGGATCATCGCAAATAGCCTGAGAACTACGACATCTAAAGAAGGAGAATCAAAACCAGTTAATTTAGACCATTCAGCTGTGCAATCGTGAATAGCAGCGTCAGGGTCAAGGCAAAAACCCAAAGGAAGGATAGACTCAACAAGACAACGGGACACATGGAAAGACGCTAAGAAAGACGGACAACATCCATGGCGCGACGAATGACAAGTCCACCCGAACAAACGGGCAAAGTACCCTGAACCCAGGCGCTACTACTCAGAGAGTAGTTGAGGATCGATTCGAGCCGTATCTGTAAAACACCATCATAATGTTTCTTCCCGCCAAGATGGGGAACAACGCAAAAAATACATCAAATGGGAGAATAAATACATCATTAGTATATAATTTTTAAGTTTAAATTTGGATTGTTGTAATTGAAAATATTTAGATTTAATATTTTAAAACATTATAGTAGTATTTGGCAGTAGTATTACTAGTTGTAATAATAAGAATAATAGTATGATGGTGGTGTTGCCAACATATTCTATTCACCTCGCTCCAACGGGCGGGTATTTAGCTAGTGAAATAATAAAAACAATGTATGCTTAAAATTAGGTTTCTGGAAAGGATAATTATTTGTGAATGTAAATTCCATGTTTATCTCAATTGGAAAGCCGAATGAAAAAAGAGACCATTAGGAAGATCGAGACGACGTTGGCAGGACAATATTAGAAGGGATTTTCGAGAAGTAGGTGTTTGTGATGAAAACTGACTTGATCTTGCCCAGGATAGATCCATTTGGCAAACGTTTGTTACTACGGCGATGAACTTGCGAGTTCCGTAAATCATACAGTAAGTAAGTAATTAAGTAAATTCCATGATTGAATACTACTACTACATGGATACCGAATAAATCTCAACAAAGCAGAAATCTTTCGAAAGGCCTGATTTTCACAAGAACATGTTATCAAGTAATCAATAAGGATGTTCTGAAAGACGTAATTCTGTAATTTACAGATTCTGTAAAATTCTGTAATTTTTTAGTATAATGTTATACAGTATTTTTCTTTCTTTCTTTCCTTCTTTCTTTCTTTCTTTCTTTATTTATTTATTTATTTCTCTCTCTCTCTCTTTTCCCGCCCCTGGTCCCCCAACAATCCATCAGATTCAGACAGATCACAATCCATATCTCTCTCTTTCTCTCTCTCTCCGCCATTTTTGCTTCTGTAGGTTCCCAAGTATAACGGATCGATATCGGGCCTATACTTGACCAATAAAGCGGATACCAATCACGGTTAGCCGTTATGACTAAACACCGATCGTGGTACGATATTTTGACATTCAAAACTATTCTTGGAACATGAGAAACGGGGTGAACTTTATCCCGAAAACGTACAAAATAAAACTTGGCAGATTAAATCACTAAATTTATAGAAATATTGTTTGAAGACAGGCCGATATCATTCCGAAGAGCGTCGTGTGTGTTCGAGAATGTTTATGTAATGGACAAATGGCACGTATTATTCAAAAATAACACGTATAGAACTTCTACATCCTCCCTGCTTAAAGTCAATCTGTAGTGAAAAGACTGTCAATGTCACCACATTCCATGTCTGAGTTAATGAAATGTATAATTGATGTACTATTATTCATGGATGGATCCATCGCAGAGTGAATAAGGCAACGTACAACACATGAAGACGAGAAAATAAGACGCGTATACAGGATATAAACAAGATCAATAAAATATACGTAATTCCGTTTATCGAATCAGTAAATTCCTCTCAGCGATAAATATCGTTATCGATCAGCACCAGTATCGGCAAAAGTGTTTGCCATTCGATATTAGTCGGTGTTGGATATCGACATCGTTCGAAATCGTAAACTGTCTACCGCTGGTGTGCTACTAGAGTTAGGTTCCCTTTTTACTGAACCCCTCCACTGTTGACTTCTGTTGTAGTGGGTTTTAATCATTGCTTTGTACGTATCAATACAAACTCGTGTTAATGTTTATAAAGTTAAATCATCTCCTAAATATAGTCTATTCAGTCTAAAGAAAATGAGGAACGAACCCATAAAAAAGGCAAGAAATTCCTGTATTGTGTTTTCTTGCAGCACGTGGTCCATAACATAACAAACGTTGGCCAAAATTAGATCATAAGAATGAGTGTAACTATAACTGTTTTTGGCCTATAAGGTTTATTTTGGAACACTGTTATTATTTCATGATGGTTATTTTTTTAATTTTCTCTTGTTCGCTACTTATTTTAGCTTGCGCATTTGTAATGTTTAAACGGTAACAGCCACCTTGGGAGGCCAGTTGAAGTAAATCGAATCAATTGTTTAGTTTCATTGAGTTTCCAACCCTGTGCAATTGAACGCAAAGTATAAAGAGGTTTTTGTGAGTAGAATAACACACATACACCTTCTCACATTGTGTCGACACTCATTTCAGCCCTCGGTTTACATCATCCAAGGAGCAGTGACGTAAGAGTATCCAGGGTTGGAAACTCGAACAATCAAATCAGTCTACTTTGACTGGCGCTGAAGTTGCCACTCCCGTTTAATTGATTATTTTTGGCTTCTGAAATGAGCGTACAAACTTTGTATAGAACACTGCGCTTTGGGTAGATTTTTTTTACTCATTACGCTGTAACAATTCCTTGATCAACATGTTCATTTTACCCATTACATTTTTTTTATGTGTATAGTCATGGACCTAATTCAGGCTGATCGTTCACGATAATGGATAATGAACCTCAATGCTTAGTCGGCTTGTTTACCCATATTTCCTACTACCGACCACCAAAATTACCTGAATTCTGGCGATCTTCAAAATATCGATTTGGAGAAAGTAAACTCTGAAAGTATCCGAAGTCCATGTGTGGATACCATATCATCAGGCGGAGCAACAAATTCTAGGCTGGTCTTGGTTGTGACTTGGTTATTGACCCTACACTTGTAAGTTCCCTGAAAAGTACTGGAGACTTAACAAGAGGTAGTGGAATGACAGAACATCAAAAGGACATCTGGACAATGTTCTCCTCTATCATCCGCCTACAATTTTATTATCCAGGACTTCCTGTGATATGCAGTATATAACTAGTGAACTGCACCAAGACTACTGCTGCAAGGAGAGTCCGGCGTAAAGAGGATCTAACAAAATTGGGGTCAACGGTTGAACTGTATTCAACACTGTCAGCGGAGACTTAATATCGTTACTTGAATAATTGCTGATGATGATGTAAATGTGCATGACATTTTCATTGTCGTGGAAGACATCATCAAAGAATGGTTGGTCAGTTCGTATTCTCAATCTCACGCAGACGCACAACATGACACAAACTTTCACATCAGCAAAGGTTGCCAAGGTAGCAGAAGACAGAAAAACTGTTCCCGTTTTTTTATATCGAAGGATCTTGGATATTTCTTAGACTAGAGAGCTACGATTAGATGATATGATGAAGCATGAACTTCCCCTATATTCACCTTCCTTGTTTGAAGAAAAACATAAACTTAAAAAAGGGGACAAACCATGCTGCTTCTGTGGATGACGCAATACTTCAATCTTCTCCCAAGACTGACCACTATGTTTTGGATAGTTGTTCTCTCCTACATGGACTGAAATGGACCCAAGGAAGCACCTATACTGCCGAACGCTATTAAGGATCTGCCACAAAGGGCAATAGACATAAGCAATCGGAGGAAACAGCGGTAAAAAATAATACTATCAATATCACAAAAGGAGCTGAATTTTGACGGAAGCTTCTTTTCCAATTGAAACAACAGAAAGTAATTCATTGAAATGATCACAATACGCCTGAGACAATGAATGGCATGTAATACAAGCAGAGAGAGATGCATATATTAACATAGTAAAACCAGTAGCTGCTATGTTATCCACGAAATGAAGACCGTTCATCGGGTAAAGATCTATCGACGTTGCTTCTGTATCATGGGAAAACAGTAAACCAGAAGTTCAATTACCGATCAGACAAAAGAAAAGCACATGAGTAGATAGGGGACTAACTCTACCTATTGGTTATAAGATAGGGAATTGAAAAAAGATAGGGTATTGTTTTCGATCTACGGAGCTAAAGTGGTGACAATGGGGCTATTGTGTGAAAGGTCGTAAATTAAGACAGCCTTCAAATAAGGGAACAATAGAGGGTCTAAATTAAACATGTTCAAATTTTCGTTAAAGAGTAACTTTTGTTACGATCACATTAAAGTATTGAGTATTGTACTGCAATGCGAGTCATTTAATGTTGAAATAGTCTGCTGTTAGCCATGGCAGTGTCAAGGACGTGGGAGATGATCTCAGTTCCCGAATTTGATTTTGCTTGTAATACTTAGGTATTACTCGTTACGGTTTATTATTTGATTACAATTGTTTCGACTTAATCTGGCGTCGTACGAGACTCCTGTTGGTCGTAGTCCTAGTCTTGTATATTTTAATCTAATCAGAATATGTAATATTCTTCATTATTTTTTAGTATATTAGTGTGACTTGCAATGTCTTAATTTGTTGAGAATACTTTGTATTCTTCATTATTCTTTTGCTCAAGACAAAAATCCATGCACTTTGCATTGCAGAGTGATTATACAAAGACTTACGAGTTTTACATTTGTTTCTGAGTTTGAGGAGCATTACATAACTGAAGAAATGGAGCCCGAAGTGAATAGGAAGGAAGACGTGAAATTGGATTTACATACTAAAATGGTGGACGTGGGAGATGAGTGTAGTTGTGGAATAGAAATGATTAGTTGGGAGTGTCGAGAAAAGATCCTGGAGTCGTTTGATGTTAGACGGCATTGGAGATGCAAAAGTTGTATTATGAATAATAAACAAGACGAAAATTGACAAATGCAAGATCGCTTCAACTCTTATATAAACTCTTTCTTGATAAACATGTATATACAAAATCAACACTTGAGAATTTTCGTGAATCAATTATAAAACTACTACCTTATCATTTAGGCGAGATAGGAGCCATATTTGTTATGCTACTCGCTTTTTCACGGAGAGTATTACCGTTTGGGGAGAAAGACTATCGTTTGTGGTAACAGTAAACAATTTATTGTGTGCAAAACAATTAGTGCTTAATGAACTATTTTAGATGAAATTTATTTACATTTCGTACATTTAAATGAGTTAATATTGCTACTTTGAGGATTATTAATATTCGATTTTTGAACTTCTTGTAAACTTGGAAATTTTATGAATAAATACTACTCATGCTGTACAACACAACGTATCTTAAATTAGTACAATTATTTCAAGGTATTCATCAAGTATTAAGTGGATCATACGGTCATACAGTATCTTCAGAACGAGAAGTATAAATTGATTCACAGCATATTATGTTATTCGTTTCAATCGAACCTCTAAATAAGTTAAAATTTGTGAAACAAAGTTTCTCTCTTGGTTCAATTTTGTTTAACGACATTTCAGAACGAGAATTGTCTACAATTCGAACTTCTTAATAACTATACATGAGATACCTAAATAACTTATCGGCAGATGTAAGGGGAACCAAGATGATATGACTGCTCCAACTGAGGAACTTTATTAGGTTTTCAATCTTATTTCAACAACGAGTAACATACAATGTTGCGATCTAATTAAATATATTATTCAAAGAGAATTGTTAAACAACTCGATCCTGTTAACTTAAAATTTTATAAACAATGAAGGGATTAAATGCGGTCCACATTTGGTTTGGTATACATTGTTTAAAGAGGTAGTTATTTGCGCAGATCAGCTTTGAAGGGAGGGGAGGAGTTTGATTTTTCATGTGGATATGTGATAGAGCGCCATTGGCTTCCGAGTTGAATAGAGGCTGTTGACGTGTACAGATGCGCCGTAGTCTCATGGAGAACTTGCAAACGATAAGTAAATTTGCAGATGGTGTAGGAGCAGACGAGATTTTGGTTGTTGATGGTGACGAAGCAGAGAACCCAGGTTCTACTACTAGTAATAATTAGAAAGTGATAGCTGTCAAGGAGGATATATCACGGTGGAAATGTACATATGAAGAAGTGGATTTTACCTGCATTTTGCTGGCTCTGACCCAATTGGAAGTTTCATTTTGCTTATTGTGTAAAGTCCAGGAGTGTGAAGGCCCGAATATAGTGTGTGATGATTGTAGGTGATGAAAAATATTTGAATGAAGAAGAAAGCAGATGTGCTTTATTTGACCCTATAGTATTCAAAGCACTTTGCAAAATATATAGGGAAATACACAGTGTTTGCAGCGCTGGCTTTAAATGGCTTTTCCATAGTGTTAAGAAGCGAATTCAATGATAATTTTAAACTTTCTGAATTCTGAGATTCGGAAAAGGGCCAATGACGAGAATTGGTGACAATTCGAACTCTTTATTTAAATAACGAACAACATGTAGAGTTGTGATCCTACAAATATGTAAATATACAAACAAAGTGATTTCTACAACGAACAAGTACTTAATACGTTCGGATTGTTAGCAATCCTCTTCACGAAGGAGAATTCAAAGAATTCGAACATGGTAAATTAAATACTTAAATATTTCGTACAAATTTTATTACGTTAAATTTTCTTCACGAACAAAATTTTAGAAAGAGAATTGGTTATATTTCGAAGCTGTTAA
Source organism: Lepisma saccharinum (assembly GCA_022664845.1). Lineage (NCBI taxonomy): Eukaryota > Metazoa > Arthropoda > Insecta > Zygentoma > Lepismatidae > Lepisma > Lepisma saccharinum. The sequence goes on from JAGDQP010046067.1 coordinate 7,155, forward strand.
TAACTATTAATAACTACAGTGGTTAAAGTGGAGCAAGATGACGCTTCATATTGGATTGATACCCAGAATTTGTTTATCTCTACCAAGTCAAAAACAAATATTAGCGGCCTACAAGAAGTGTAATTGTAAAGATGATAGATCTGCAAGTAATGTTTGTGTCCGTACAGCATTTGAACTGTGAACCCCCTGATAAATCCTTTTATGTAAAACGTGAGCATTACTTCTAGATAGGGATAATCATGAATGTACTTACTTTAATCGTGAAATATTGGAATTATTTACATTGAAATTATTAAGCCTACTTATAACAAAGTTTGAAGTGTATGCTCTATTTAAGAGTTTCCACCCACGCCCTAGCAGATGCTTGGAATAATTTCTCACTTACATTTGAAAACCTTATTAGTGAACCCAGAAACTTATCGTATATCTGTACCTTATTTTTAGAAAAAGATTTTAACAATGGCTGGCAAAAAGTCTTACGAGGTAATGATGAAATTATTGAAACACAAACATTATGTGAAGTGTAAGTGTTTAAAGAAATTCAAATTTTACGAACGTTATACGTGAGATAATTAATAATGAACAAAGTTTCTCCTTCACGAGCAATACTTTCGAGTCAGTTAATTACGATAATTTGCTAGAATTCGAAGTTCTTATATAAATACGAGAATTTGGTAGAATGTGAATATGAAGTAATTTTGCGAATCAATGATTCTCTTTTCTTGAACATTACATTGTAATGTGATCCAGTAAACAATTTCACTAACAAAATTTCAGAAGGAGAATTGTTTTTACAATTCGATCCTGTTCGAAAAGTTGATGTAGAAAAAGTATGTAAATCAAATATTCTTTGTGTTTCTTTCAACTCTAAGGTATAGCAGAATTTTAGTTAACCTGGAAGGAACCTACCTGTTTTTTTACCGATGGTGAAAACAGCAGCATATTTTACAGTAATATTGAGATGATTGAATACAAATATATTTCAAGTAAATAAAACTCACACTTCCAAAACAATAAATAGAATTGGTATACAATTCGAATTTAAAGATATTCAAGTTTTCCATTGAAAATTTTCTATGAACATTACAAAAATGATAATTGTTTACCAAATACATAAAATAATGAACAATATGAAATATTGCGATCTAGTTAAAATTTAATTGGACAAATAATTTAATGAAAGTAATACATTAGAAAGTAAAAGAATTGGTAATACATTCAAATTTTCAGAAGGAGAAATCGAAAACGTTAAAATACGTTTCTATGAACATTACATTATAAGTATAAGATTTTCGAAACGACGTTTCTCATGAGCATTTATGAAATTAAATGAGATTTAGTAAATAAAATTTCATCACAGTTTGAAAATAAAAAAACAGTGCTGAAAATAAAATATCAGTATTGCAAATAATAAATCACTGTTTTGTTTAAAATATCAGAGTTTTGTTTTAAAGTTCAGTGTTTTACTTTTAATATCAGGGTTTCAATTTAAAGATCAGTGGTTGAAAATAAAAAGTTATTTATTGGTTCAATTTTCTTCGTGAAGAAAGTGTCTAATACTTGAACAACGTTATACATTCTGATCGACTAAGTAAGTTAAAATTTTTGAAACAAAGTTTCTCTTACACAAACATTCTTGATCAATATTTGTGAGATGATCAGGAAAATTGAAACAATTTGAGCATCTAAATAAATTAATATCTAACAGAAACTTTAATAACGAGAATTCACATTTAAACAACACACAATGTTATTTCAACAACGAGCAACAAGTAATGTTGTGATCCTACAAACAGTTGTAAGCAAAATAAAATAATTAAATAATACATGAGTAAATGTTGGATTTGTACTGGTATGGTTGGAAAGTATTTAGTGAAGACAAAGCTAGAATACAGGATATTACGAATAGAAATATGGTTCATGCAAACGCTTGGGCTCTGATTTAGAGAAGTACGGGAAAATTTGGATTTACGATGACGGCGGATGTAGCTTGAAACTTAAAGTTGATGATTTCTTAATATGCTACTGCGCAACCGTTCTGTCCATGTTGTATTTCCCCTCTTGCTCCAGCCTCCCCTTTCGTCCTCATATGTTAGATTACCTGTTTTAGTACCTTCTATACTCATGGCTAAGGGAATACTTATACCTTTCAATACAAATTAATATTTTTAAAGAAGTTAAGTAATGGTTTATTCTTAACAAGACTAAGGGGTGCTGTTAAAATTCAAAGAAAGAGTTAAAGTTCTATGGAGTCTAAAAAGAATGTCGGGACCTATGAGTTTCTCATCGGCGTCCATAACTATTTTAGCTATATATGCCTTATTTCTGTTGGACTTGTAGTTACTAAAGCTAACAGTTTTAGAGTTAAATTTATAGGATATTCCACTGTTTTAAGACTTTATGAATTCAATGATATACTGTCCATCTCTGCTGTACTTGTAGATGCCGAGATCCAAACGGGAAAGGTGTCTGTGAACAGACAGGCAGGACAAAACCAAAGACCACTTTTCAAGATTACCCTGTTTACAAATAATTACGAAAATTTTTCATTTAAACAACGCGCAATCCTCCCAATCAGTGCAAGACAATTAAAAATTAAATACTTGTAATGCGCATATTTTACATACCTGGTTATATTTGGCGTAGGAGCGCAGACGCGAACGTAGACTATGAATCTTAGCGAGATCGCAGAATTTAATAGCTACCAATGCAAGAAGTTGTGAAAATTGCTAATTAAATAATTTAATTATCTTTCGTTAACTTTGCCGCTCGAATCTCTTGAAATTTAAGTTTGACATTCAGCGGAGCTATATGTGCCAAAATGTCTTGAGACGTAACATCATATCATTAAAATTACACAGAATATATATACAATATTCTAATTCAGACAGCCAAATAATACTTGAACAACGTTTTACATTGTGAACTATTAAATAATTTCTTGAGCATTTATTAAATTAAATATGATCCAGTAAATAAAAATGCAACATTAATATTAAGATTTTTTTTTATTATTAAAGAAAAAGTTTCACTCTGTACGCAATGTGAAACATTGCTCGTTTTTAAAATTTCAAATGTTGAGAAGGAAAATTGATAAAACAATTCGAAGCTGTCAATAACTACATTGTTCGTGAATAAAATTTCAGAATGATCCTAAGATTGAGAACTTCTAATTAAACAGCGCGCAATGATCTGTCATTGCAAGACAAATAAACGTTTAATAACTGTGATCTTTTAAATGATTACTGCTTATGGAAAAATATAGGAAAACATGAATATATGCAAATTTCAAATGATTATGATAAGCATGGAATACACCACTAACAGCAGAAGAAGTACTACTACTACTACTACTACTACTACTACTACTACTACTAGTTTGCTGTTGTTACTGCTACTACTGACGCTTCTGGTGTTTTATTTTCTGTTGCATCTTCCATAATACTTCCACTGGAAAAAGATCTCCGTCTTTGCTCAACAATATTTCTATTAACACATTCATATTAGATCTGATTATGCTGTTGAGGTATAATTTAAATGTCTGAAAGCTTGTTTCAAAATTTACATGGTTTTCTAAATATATTTCAAAAAATTTTACAAAATGTGGTTCATATTTTATAATGTTAATACAGCGAGTAGCAAAAGTTTGCGGGCTATGCCCCAAGCAGGTATGAGCATCAACAAGAAAAATTCCAAAAGCACATGTGTGACAAATTAATAAGTAATCGGGTCTCCATTTTCTAATATAATTTATAATACAAGCATCATCTTCCGTGTTTTGATCACAGGTGCAATGAATATACCATCTGTTAAACTTTATTGGCGGGTCCAGGGTTTGCGTCCTTACAGAATTTTGTGGTACAAGCAGGGGTTCCATCTAAAATAAATAATAAGGTAATTTAGTAACATGTATATATTAATAATGAAAAGCAGAATTTAAGTAATACGATTTTTCTTCCTCAAACATTTGTAAGACTGTAGCAATAATTATTCAAATAGTAAGGAAGGAATTTTCATAAATATAAGACAATTCTTGCTTAAATATAAGATAATAAACAAATATTTCTCTCATGAAGATACTATGTAAATTACAGAATAAACATACAACTTGAATTTGATAAGGTATACACTGAATTAATCATTTTTATTCATTACATAACTTGTGTGAAGCTAGTTTACTATTCAATATATTATTTACAAATTCATTCGTAATAAGGTTTTTATACATTAGTATTTCTTTGTAAAGTAGTAACTGATTCAAGACAACTTACCCTTTCCATAAGCACAGGACTTGAATATGCCTCATCGATACCTCGAATGTATGAGAATGGATTCATGCTGATTTTTTTTTAAGTTGAGAATTATATATACAAGATTATATGACAGAATTACCTATCTTACTAGCAAATAAACTTTCAAAGTATATAAACATCAAGAAAAAACATGTTCCAGGATCATACCTACAGATAAACAATCTTCTTTGACTACAAACATCAGAAATAAAGTCTACGAATCTTAATCAGCACATTCGAACGATCATTCCAGAAAGCAAATTTTATCCAAGTATTACTACTTAACTGATGCTAAGCTTTAATATGTTTGCACATCAAATTTTAGAAACTTAGCAGCTTTTAATAGAGAGGTATTGAAAATTCACTAACTAATAAATCACATTCTTCTTACCCGACACAACTTACAAGATTGTATAAGAATTAAAGAACAAAGACCAAACAAAACAACAAAGCAATATTCAAGAAAATGTACTTGCTAAAATACCAAACAATGACCAACAGAGGTTAGAGAAAAGGTTAGAATCTTCTATCAAGGTATAACAATATAATCATTATATATTTCACCACACACTTCTTGAATGCTATTACTCCTATACATAATACTACTTTGAAGAATGAATTTAAAGATTTTTGCCTTTGCTTATTGATCAATCTGGATCATGAATACTTTCGCTTAGGCAGTCGGAACCGTTACCAGTTAGCGATTAACCACACATTGACGCTACCACTAGAAGGATTGTTTACAAGTTTTCCGTCATTATTTCCAGAAGCGGTGGGAGAAACGAAAGGCAGCGTATCTTTTCCCTGTCCGGTATCCTAGAGAAAAGGGAGGGAAGAACTTACAACATTCGGGTAGAAAGCATGGAGAAGTCCAATGACTTTGACTTTCCTCAGAATTAGTCACTATTAACTGTCTTGTATTTTATCTCGCTTGCAAATATGTTTTTTAAATTATTTTATGATAAGTCTGTATGAAGCTACTTAAGTTTGATTGATTGGCTAGTCGTTTCAACTAATGGTGCCAAGCTGTTTTTCGTATGGTTCAAGTCCCGTCTGGAGCGTGGAAATTAAGATATTAAAATACTTCGATACTATTGCTCATG
>JAGDQP010046068.1:1521-15418 GCA_022664845.1 Lepisma saccharinum
ATATCTCAAGCAACCTAATAGCAATATTTCCACACACCATCTTCGATCGTGATATCACTATTCCCCAAATTTAGTCCATCATCTTATACTATCATGTCTTACATCATCTCAATCCTTTACTAAGATCACATGATGGTCTCCGCACTATCACATGTAATGACCTGGACTTTAACCTGCCATGTTACCATATTTTCATTGACCTGGACTTTTACCTACGGTGTTACCAAGTTTACCAAAAATGGAGAGGGCCCCACAGGACCTGCCCGAAAACAACAAAAACTATGTCCTTCCACTACTTATCTTATATGCAACAACACAGTCTATATATATATTCTAATAGTTTATCACATGTCAGTGATAAGAAATAACATGATCAGGGCTTTTGACCTGCCATGTTGCCATATTTTCACTGACCTGGACTTTAACCTGCGGTGTTGCCACATAAAAACAACAAATTTGGTGTACTCATCTACTACTGGGCACACATTGAAATTTCACCTTTTTAGAAAATAACCAGTTTAATTTTCAAAATGGCGCGTCATTACGATCAACGTGATCGGTTTACGCAAACCGAAGAACTGAAAAAAATGAAACGATGGAGAATGAAGAAATCTGAAACATCATCAGAGGAAGATGACTTAGGGGATGCTAACATCTGCAACGACAACAATGATGATGATGATCTACCAGGTGAACAGCAAAACGTATTGTGTGTTAAGTTTCGGGCGTGATAACGAGCTCTTGTATGGGTGCACCATTTGTGGACTGACAGCACATGCTGATTGTAGTTCGTAAAACATGTAATCTCCTTTAACCGAATTAATTTCGGCAAAAATAACAATCAGCATTTCTCAAAAAGGGTATTTTTTTTACCGTAACTCGGTTAATTTTAACCGAGTTTTCATTTAACCCTCACTCGGTAAAACGCAAACATTCTGAGTGTAGGCGAAAAGTAATAAATTAGTATCACCGAAGAAGCTAATGGAAATAGTAGTCACCGCACTTACTGAACATATATTTATGTACACGAGACCTTGTCACGTCAAGCTTGCACGCTTGAATCAACCTCAACATATCAAGCTTGACGTCAAGCTTCATTCAACCTCATATTCATTCTTGAATCAAGCTTGGCGTTAAGCCTGAATACTACTTGATTCAAGCTTGACGTCAAGTTTGAATCAAGGCTTGATGTGCGTAAACTAGCGTGCTTCATTCAAGCTTGATTCCACCTTTTTGGCTTGACACATCAAGCTTGATTGAAGCTTGTAGGCTTAATGATTCAAGCTTGTAGGCTTAATGATTCAAGGCTGATTCAAGGGGAAAATCCTATGTGGGAATAGATTAAGGCCATAATATGACCCCTCGCACAGAAGTGTTCGAGTCCACCAACGCCTTTTCCTACGTTCATGCAACATGGCATCTATCACGATATATAACGCACTGCCTACCGCCACGTCCTCCTTGGAAAACATATTTAGTTCCACTAACAGGTCTGGACGCGAAACATCTTAGCAACTAGAGTGTATCGCTGTCGGATTTTTAAACGGCAGTTGAGTCAACAACGCGTCACTACCAGCTTGTTATGTAACACGAGAAATGTAAATATAACTTCAGAAACACATTCTGCCAGGGTGCCTCGGTGGCCTGGTGGTTAAGGTGTCGGCTTGTTAAACGAAGGAGTTCGGCTTTGAGTCCCAGCAGGGTTAACACTTTTTTCTTTTGAAATATATTTCCATATGTATTATTAATAACTGTTTTCTTGCACTTTTCGTAGATTATCTTAAATTAGTGAACATACGAACGTGGAGGTAGGATAAGGTTAGGTGCGGACATGTATCTTTACATTCTTTGATCTTGACGCAACTTCCGTTCAAAATTCCGACAGCGATACGCTCGTCTTAGCAATTTGTTTCGAAAACATTGTTTCTGAAACATGTTTTCCAAATGTTTCAAAAATGTTTCCCAAATGTTTGCAAACATTTAGAAAATATGGAAACATTTTGCAAACAATGTTTCCAGAAATATGTTTCCATGTCTGGACATAGATTTACACTTACGCAATAGAAACAGACTAGGGTCTAAAAAGGTACACTCAACTGGCCCATGTAAAATAAACCTTTATTTAACTTCGTGCTGATCACAGCGCAAAAGACACTCGGACAGCAATGGCAGCTGACGCCTAATACCCGTTCTAACTGTTATAGATAGTGCTCTACAAAAATGGCAATGCGAGAACGATTGTCGTCAGTGAGGATGCTCTGGTCAGATCCTTCACCTCCCTAAACTTCAACTTACAAAGGGTTACCCCTCGACTAAAATTTTTACTTATAGAGGTATTTATACAGTAGCTTCGACTTGTACAGGTTCCCTAACAAAAGGTGTTTGAGTTACAAATGAACGCCCAGATTACAACAAAAATTCGAATTACCGATGGTTTACTTCACAACATTCGATTTATAGAGGCAAATTAATACTGGATGGTTTAGCCCTTTAAAGCAGAATTGTAATCCTTTGAGCTTACTGTGATTCTTTTATATATATCTATATTTGCTCTTCTTGAGAGCCAAATAACAAAATTAGGGGAAAATATGTTTTTCTTATTTGGCTTACAAAATATAGTATGGGACATATATGTCCCAATCTTCGTTAAAGGTAACAATTCCATTATGCAAAGAACCAATTAGAATTTTGGAATATTTATTTTTGCTCAGGTACAAAGTTATTAAATTATAGTTGTTATTTTGTTATATTCCTTATTTGGTGTCCTTTACTATATTCTTACAAAATTAGTATATATTTGGCTTAATTTGAAGCAGAAAATTGGAGTATTATATTCAGGTTCAATTTAGATAAAACTAATTTTACGTGTTCACAGATTATGTAAAGTTTCAGAAACAGTTAGAATTATAGAATTAACGTTTTTTCAGGTTGTACAAGACACTTGTGTCCTCATACACTTGCTATGGTACTCAAAGAAACAATTTCTGTCTTGCGCGAAACACAAATTGGTTTTGCAGCTTGCACATGTAACGCTGGTCTTGTTCTCTGTTTGTCTCTTGGCACAATATTTACATTTTAAAATACTGTGGCAGATGTTGCGGAATGTCACCTACTAACTCCTGTACTCGTCCTTTCCTAGAAGTATAGGAATGAAGTAAATGCATTCTGCAGGAGAAGTGTCCAATGAGGCCACGTACAACGTCTATTCGAAATTCAAGAGGAGTAATTTTGTTAGTAGGATTAAGTTTTAGGAACACAATATGAGCATTGTTTACTGCAATGTCCAAAATATAATAGAATATCTTCAAATAGTACTTGAAATTTGATTATATGTCAAATTCATTCTACACTTCCCATGTGCGGAGGTCCCTTGTGACCTCCGGACAAAACACTTTCACTACTCGAAAGTTCACACTTTGTCAGAAAAGTGAATATAACTTCTAACTGTCTAGAAGAGTTCATGTGTCATGATACTTGCAATATATGAGATCCCCAAATCCTCATCTGTAGACTAAAAATCACGTATAGATGGCACTGTGTGGTATCCTATTACAAACATCATACCAACATAGGCACTCAATTCATCTGCAGATGTCGAAAACATATACTTTTTTTGCTGTGCATAAAGGAAGTATTGTGGAATGACTATATAATTTAATAATCCTTCAAAATTTGCAGTTGTTAGGAAAATACGTAAAGGGGTCGAACTTGCATCTAAATTTGGAATTTTCACCTTACTCCACTCGACAGTAACAGAAGGAGTAATATCCACAGTACCTGATATTTTTTCCTCCACTTTAAATCTACTGGATTTTTTACATTTGGTTGTTCTGCGGTAATTTCTTGTCCACCTTCAGTAACACTGGGATCATCAACTATGACCAGGGTTTTAGATTCACTTTCAGGTACAACTGAGTTCACGTCTTTTCCAAGAAATAACAAATCCTCTTCGTCTAATTCAACTTCAGAGTCGCTTTGATCAGCAAACAATAATGCCCTAATTTCTGGTTCCGCAAGTTCAAAGTGTCGGTAACGCAAACGTTTTGATATCGACATATTTTTCCTCTTGCGCGGGGAACACAACTCACAGGGAGAGGTTTAGCAAAACTACGAAGTGTATTTTCTCCCCTTGCACTTCAGTGTGTTTTCGATGTAGCTAGGAACAAAACTTTTAGTTACAATATAAAATTCGTAAAATACACTGAAAGAATAAGATGTGCCGAAAATATAAAAACATTGCAGATAATTTCGTTATCGTTTCAATAAAATATTTATGGAGAAATATTGTGTCAACAACCAAAGAACGCTAAAAATTCTTATATTCTTGTTTCTCATAGCAGAGATGATTGCAGATTGGGATTTTTCACGCAGATTGGGACATATGTGTCCCATGAAATTTCTTCTAGTCTCTACAAAAAACTGTTAACTATTTGGATAAACGTATATTATATTAAAATAGTATACATTTTCAAATAAATATTCAGTAAACCACTGGAGAGAAAAAATTAAGAATAATATTTTTTTAAGAATTTTTCGAATTTTGAAGGTATTTTATAAAATAAATTATAAGTTTATCTTATAATCTATCTATCTATTTATATCTATCTATCTATTTCTATGAACACAAGTAATAGAGTCAAGCAAGAATATGTCAAATATTGTTTGGACATGAGGGTTGTTGGTAGCAATATCAATTCCGAGCGATTTTACTAATAATCGTAATTGTAGAAAATAATAATTGAAATGGGACACCGGTATCTCATCTGCATGAAAGGGTAAGAGAAGGTGAAGGGAATAAAAAATATTCGAGATATAAAGGAATTCGAGTTATCGAGGTTTCACTGTACACTTAAAAATAACGGGACGCTTGTACTTAACATTATTCGATTAAAATCTGTCCACCGATAAAGAACTATCTAGGCCAGAAGCACTGATTTTGTACATTCAAAATTGGAAATTTTTTGCGGCATCGAATTTTTTTCTGAAAGTTTAAAGTTTATTAGGTTTATGAATTGAAGACCACAATTCTAAGTCACAAGGAGAAGTCATGAAACTTCTACGGTCAACTTGAATTAGACATAAAAACCAAACAAATTTTATTAAAGAAAATTGACTAATATTGAATTTCTAGACTCAGAACTAACGAGCGTTCTTGGCAAGTATTGTATTATAGGGAGTGGAAAGTACTGTGTTACGTTACCTCATTCCACCAGCGAGCGGTTCGAACTGAGTAAGTGCTCATTAAGTTTCCCGTAAAACGCCCGTTTTTTTTCTTTTTCTCGTGAAACTTGGTCATAAAACGCTGCAGACAACGTGTAATTGCCTTGTAAGCGGCTAAATACGAAATGAGAACGATATTGACTAAACGTACCAACAAGAAAACAGCAGTTATGAATAACGAAGAGGGTTTTTAAAATTAATAACATTGGCGAGGAAATTAGGCATTTCAAAACAGTCATCATAAAGTTTAATCTATATATTCCGAAATGAAGCCACAGGCTCGAAGAGAGCCTGGAAAGTATCTAAAGTTGAACCGAGTGTCTTCCTATAATAGTTTCTATATCTCATGCTCGTTATCCTTGGGAGTGAATTCTATAGTAAAGCCATGTCACGAGCAGGGTTGAAAAAAAACGTGTTTTTTTATTTTTTGTTTTAAACACGTTTTAATAGACTGCAAAAACATCAGTGTTTAAAACGTTTAAAACATTTTCTTAAAAATAAAAAAATGGTAGGGGTTATGATAAGTACTCCATCTGCAGTAGCTTCTATAACGTTTCAATCGTGCTTCCGGTCTATTCATAAGCGTTTACTAGAAAATGTAGGTTCTATTTTATTAAATTTGATGAAATTTGCTATTTATTAAAATTCAAGGTCAAAGCTATTTATTATATAAAAGGTAAATTATACCCTGTGCAACGCGCACACGCTGTGAACGGCGCATGGGGGATGTGGAGGTAGCGATCCACATATTCTCGACCAACGGCACGAAGTGAAGTGGGATGGTCAGGCTTACGCTTGGCTGCCTTAGCCTCCCAAAGTGCCCAGGAATACCAAGGACACTGTGGTACTCAATTTGATAGGAGGCTGAGTATATCTCAGAGCGCCAGCAATGGGAACAATGAAGGAAGATTCTCCAATGTCCTGGCCGAGATTTGAATTACACTTCTTGAAATGTTCTCTCGTTCGGGCAACAAGACCTGTAATTTATTAACGTGTGCAAAAGACTTCGCTGTTGAACCATTATGTCATATATTTAATTTGAGTTTAGAAACGGGTGTATTTCCTTATGCTTTTAAATGTGCATAATAAAACCTATATATAAAAAAGGTTCAAAAGCTGATCCCAATAACTATAGGCCAATTTCTTTGTTAAGTAACTGCTCTAAGCTCTTAGCAAAATGCATTTAAAAAGACTGGTTGCATTTCTACACGAAATTAAGTATTTTTCAAATAATCAATATGGGTTCAGAACAGGAATGAGCACATCAGATGCTGTACTTAAATTAACTGTAATAATTTGTAGAAGTTTAGACGTAAGTGAAAAAGTAATTACAATATTCTTAGATTTGGCAAAAGTATTTGATACTATACCCCATAAAATTCTATTGCATAAACTTGAAAATTGTGGAGTACGAGGTGTATCACTCAAGTGGTTTCAGAGTTACTTACAAAACAGACAACAAACTGTTAAAATTGGTGAAACAATGAGTAACTTTATGCATGTTAAATTAGGTGTTCCTCAGGGAACAGTATTAAACCTCATTTTATTTCTTATATACATAACTGATTTATGTAATTTGCAAGTAAGAGGGCGCATACAATCGTTTGCTGATGATACTACTTTAACTATGGAAAATCATGGCTAGAAACATTTGAAACGGCAGAAACTGAACTAAAAAAAATAACTTCTTGGTTAAATGCTCACTTACTTATTTTGAATATTCGTAAAACCAAATATATAACTTTCTCGCATACACTTGCTGGACAACCTATGAATAAAGAACTAATACTTCATAACTGTTATGTAAAAGCAAACTGTCTTTGTATACCTCTCATTAGAGAAGAAAGTGTTATTTATTTAGGAATTTTAATTGACAATCATCTAAAATGGAATTTACATACATTGCGCATGAGGAATACATTAAGAAAAACATTTTATAGATTTGTTCTTCTTAGATAAATTCTTGATAACAAATCATTACGTACGGTGAACTTTGCTTCCACATAGAGCTTATTAGAATACTGTATACTAAGTTGGAGTGCAACATACACCTTTCACATAAAACCTCTTGTAACCCAACAGAACATTATTTTGAGACTGTTTGAATAGAAAATTTGATTGTGATGTTAAAAATTTGTATAACGATTTTGATGTATTACCAATCAATAGATTATATTTAAAAAATGTATTGATGTATATTAGAACAAAAGAAACAAAACTGAACAGGATATGCCATCAGTATGAAACCAGAAGTGTCACAAATGAAAATATAGAAACGATCAGAACTAACAAAACATCAACACACCACCAAACTTACTATCTTGTACCAAAAATTTACAATAAAACACCTACAGTATATACATTAGAAAAGAGAAAAAACAAGGAGATTCAAAAAACTGTTTTTGAGTTGGTAACCAGACAACAACAAACTAATGATAATTCGAGAATAAGACTCACACACAAGCTGAGGCTTCTGTGAGTCGAAATGTTATGTAAACTTGTCATGTACAAAAATTAAATAAATTTCAAAAAACATTTTTAAAAAATCCTTTTTACACAATCTACATTTGGCTTTTACGGTTATTTTCGGAAGGATTAACTTTAATAAAGTATGTCCAGATTAAATCGTTTTTCCTACCTGTGCAACCCACTGATAATGAGTCTATAAACAAACAGCAAAGAAGCAGAGTACATAATGTTGTAAAAAAGTTTTATTCCTGTGAAGTTTTTGGAAAGTTTTTTAGTTCAGTTTCACGTTTTTTAATGTTGCTTTTTTACAAAGCAAGTGTCATTTTTTACGCTGCAGATAATCAATGTAATCAGCAGGATTGGATGTAAGCTTTCACACATTCATCCCAATTTACTATTGCTTTGTTTTCCTGCAGACTTACGAGGCAAATGATGGGATTATTTATATATTCATTGGTACATTGCTATACTTCCTATATCTTCACCCTGACAAACATAAGGGAACTAAGAACATATGGACTGAAGTAATTTGGTATAGTTTGTAATAAAATAGTAAAATACTAATAAACCTCCAGGGAACTGAAGAAATATTTTTAATTATACCCCAGTAGCACCATACATTGATTCAGCGTTGATAAAACCGTTTAACGCCCGCCTTTTCAACGGTTGTATACAACCAAAAGCGTTGAATTAACGTTAGAGCACCGTTTTTGGTTGCATAGAATCGCTGAAAAGGCGGACATTAAACAGTTTTATCAATGTGTGTGCTACTGGGGTAGGAATTTAAGTTTATAGTGATAAATACAACTCCGAAGACATCTTTACTGTAAACTAAAGAACTATGAATTCTTACCGAAATATGCTCTCATCCCGTATATACAATACGTTAATTTGTAATTACGGTATTATTCAAGGAAGATATCCTCGGATTTTTTATCATAATTACCGTCCGCAAAAATCAATTGTCTTTAGCTCAAAATCCTGGGAAATAACCTGCTTCTATTCAAGGGTAGAGATATATGTTTACGTTTAACTAGTACATTGTGTTTCACTATAAAAGCTTGGTGATATTGTAATATGCCGTAATGCCACGGGTTCCAAGCCTCGCCCCATATACTATGGAAATATATACAGATAGAGACAGTGTAACAAAAAATATTTTATGTCATACGCATATTTCAAAAGAGATGTATAAATGCATAATGAATACTCTTATAAACAAGCAACTACATATAGGTTTCTTCTAATGAGTCTGTTTCAATAGGGCTCTGAGAAGTATTATTCTCTGTTGTCCTTCCTTTCTCTCTTATGGGAATCACTTATATGTACATTTGTTGATGAACGATCGTATCCTCCTCCCTTTTCTTGATCACAGCAGATAAAGTTTGGCGCAGTCGTCAAAGGAGAACATTGCGCCCAACGATGGAAGACAAGAATCAAACACGTTGCTACTGTGAATCAACTTTGGTAGTTAAGTGTATTCAATTTTACAGTGATTAGTTCATTTTCAACATGTCGTCTAACATTACATTAGAGAAATTTGATCAGTATTGAATTGACATTACCATATGCATCGAGCAGTTCGAAGCGTACTGTAACGCTTACAACGTCAAGGCAAAGCGGCGTTTATCCTTATTGTTTAGCAAACATCCCGCATGAAGTGTTTTCGACATTAAAAGATCTGATTGCTCCATCAAGGCTTCAAGGCAAGTCGTTTGAAAAAGTTCAGACACTTCTTCAATAGCATTTTGGTTACAAACGAAACATCGTAGGCGAATGGTTCTGCTTCCATACTCTGCGACAATTAGAATTCCAACCTGCTGCTGATTTCATTAGGACATTAATGAGGTGTGATTTCGGAGTACAAACGGATCTTATGATTAGAAACCAAATAGTAGTGGGTGTGTTTCGGGAAGACGTTCTTGTGAAAGAGAAATTGTCACTACAGGGAGCAATAGACTTACTTCTTTTGGAAGAGCAAGTTGAAAAATACGCTAGATATTCCAGTAGAATGAAGGCTAACTCGAGTGATACAAGATCAAGTGATGTTTACCAGGTTACAGCTAATCAAGACACATCTCACCCTGTTGATGATAAAGGTAGAAGAATTTGTTTCCGTTGTGGAAGATCTCAGAAGGATGCAGATGGTTACAAGGACTATTTTTCATCAATATTGTTTTGCAAAGGGTGTGGTCGTAAAGGTCATCTTATACGTAAATGCTAATCTAAGGGTAGAGTTAAAAAGACCGATGACACAGAACATCAAGCAAAAAGTATGGAACACTTGGTTCCTTTTGTAGAATTGTACCAAGATCCAGTACAGAAGGCTCAGACTCCAGAAACACAACCTACATCATTAGCCAGATGTTTGCATGATGTATTCATGTATGGTTGCGTGCAAGAAGAAGTTGGGAAAGAAACTGCATCAAAGATTCCCTACTTAAAGTTACTTATTAAGAATCAGGAGATTACAACGATGCCCAATACAGCCCATGATAAGTCTATAATTTCTATGGACCAGCTACTGCAACTAGGTGGCATAGATCTCAAAGCAGGTAGACAAGTTTTACATCTGATTAATAAATCGGAGTTGCATGTGCTAGATTCAATCGTCATAGAAGTGAAATTTCAAGGAAAGGAATGTCCTATTTATTTTTGGGTTACGCGAGATGTTCTAAGTAATGTTGTCTTAGGCAATAAAGCATTACAAATCATTTTTCTTGACTGGTCTTTCGTACAGAGCAAAGAGTGTACTGTTAGCCAAGATGATAGTTCTAGTAGGTAAGCATCTACAGATATATCGCATTTTGTTGAAGTCATTACAAACATGGAAAAGCGATGGTTATTATTCTATTCTAAGAATACGCAAGTACAAGAACAAATTGTATTGTCACTGTCCAAGATAGCCAAATCTTTACGACTCCTTAATGAAAAGCTTGTTCACGGTTTACACGACAAGGTATAGGATTTCATGGAAAATGAAAATAGTTTAATTACGCGTAGATCAAAGCAAGTTGAAGTTACTTCGTCTCAGACCAGTGAAATGGAACCGATCAATCGAGAGTAGAATTTTAATAAAAAAAAGTAATTCAAAGAAGAGTCAGAGCTCTAGAAGGAATCGGAGCAGTTCTAAAGAATCAGTATCCAGAACCCGTTCTTCACATGAAAGCCAAGAAGATGAAAATAAACAGAATTCTAGCTCAGCACTTATGCTTTGGATTAATGAACAAAGTTTTGTTCATACATTAGAATTGTTTTCTAAAGGTCAATTGCAACAAGCAAAGGATTTGTTGTTAAACACTTGAACTTGGTGCTACTTTAACAAGTTTTCAGTTTAAATGCTTGGAATTTAGCTTTCACTTGTATTTTCAGCTAGCATCTTTAGCTTAATCAGATTTTATTTACTCTAAAGAGATAGGCTAAAATAGGTCCATTCTAGCTAAAAGAGGTCTACTTTACCAATAGGTCTACTTTTTGAGATAGATCTACTACAAACAAGCTAGTTATTCTACACACATTTATTATAACAGAAAAAATAAATAATCTTTATTGAAAAAAATATGGAACAAAACTTGAGTTTTGTCCTTTTTTGCAGCATTTTGATGAATTTTCCTCGAAAGTAATATTTTAATTCGCTGTCCTTGTTTATTTATCTAATTGATATGGCAATACAATATTATATGTATGTATTTTTCTCATTAGCGCTTTGTGAGCCAATGCTAAGTCTGGGTTACAAAGTGCTAGGATCGGAAAAGAACCTTATATGGACTGATTGATTACCATCAAAATTTTAATATTTCAGAGTTATTATTTGATTTCCAGTGAGCTCTCTTTTGGAACATTGAACTTACAAATATTTTTCTACACTGCACTTTGACAGTGAGCTTCAAACACTTCACTGGATTTTTTTTCCGTTAGTCAATTTCTTTTCTTTCTTTTTTTTCACTTAACCCCGGGTGAAGTGATATGTTATGAGTAAATCTTCACTTTTCTTTTTCACCTATGGCAAAGTGAGTACAGTGTAGCCATACTTAATTCATGTTCTAGCAACATTATTCTTTTCTTAATTTCGGTTATGTTTTTAGCGCGTCATTCAAATATCGTATTTGTTTTATTATGCTTACTTATGTCTTCTTACCAACTATTGTATCATCGTAGATCGCCTTTTTTAGGTAGATTTCGAAGAAAATATAACTACTGAGATCGGTACGATATGAAAGTGTATATTTATATATATATGAGCTCCTGCGTAGCCTAGTCGGTAGCGCGCTCGACTTCAATGCGAGCGGTCTCGGGTTCGATTCCCGATGGGGGCTCAAATATTTCGGTGTTGACCCAGCATCGTGAGGACAATTGGGGAGCTGCTGTGAATAAAAGACAGTGGCGATCACAGTGAGAGCTTCGGCTCTCCTCTCCCAACCCGTCTGGTCAGCGTGGGAGCAGTAGACCAACTCCTCCCTTCGGGGAGAGGCCTCATCCACTAGTGGATTGAATATGGCTGTGATTTATTATTATTATATACAGATGCTTATCAGAATAATGGAAACACCTGAACGAAAGTGCAACTTACCAGATTAATATGGTGTCGGGCCACCTTTCGCCTTCAGAACAACCTTGATGCGACGTGGGATGGAGGCATAGAGGTCGTGAATGGTAGCAAGTGGAATATTACACCATTCCTCGTGCAGGGCATCGGCCAGTTCTGTGAGAGAGGATGGAGGTGGAAATCGTCGCCGGAGTCGTGTTTCCAAGATGGACCACAGATGTTCAATTATGTTGAGATCTGGGGATTGGGCGGGCCAGGGGAGGTGTTGAACTTCATCCCGATGTTCCTCAAACCACGCTGCAACAACTCCAGCTGTGTGAATGGGTGCATTATCATCCTGGAATATGGCGTCATTGTCCGGGAACAACATCCGGACCATAGGATGCAAGTGGTCTCCTAAAATTGCGACATAATCGTTGGCAGTGATGCGTCCGCGAAGTGTGACCACAGGACCCAATGAAAACCATGATATTGCGGCCCACAGCATCACCGTGCCGCCGCCATGTTTCACAGTTGGGCGGAGACACTGCAGATCATACGCTTCTTTGGGTGTTCTCCACACATAAGCACGGCCCGTGGTTTGGAATAGGGTGAATGGTGACTCATCCGACCATACCACACGTTTCCAGTCGTCAACGGTCCAAGTTGCATGGTCGCGGCACCATTTGCGGCGTGCTAAAGCGTTCTGGTCCCTGATGAGAGGTTTGGCCCGTGCAACACGACCCCGTAAGTTCATGTCATGTAATTCGCGGCGGACTGTGATTGTCGAAACAGGTTGGGGGAGGTGCTGATTGAGTTCCTCCGTCACTTGCGCCGCAGTGGCACGACGGTTCCGCGTGACAATGCGCTTTAATACCCGGCGTGCCCTGTCACTGATGCTTTTCTTCCGCCCACTGTTCCGCTTCCCCGATGTGGTTTTCCCGTGTGTTGTGTAGGCCGTCATCACCTTCGACACTGTCCCTGGCGACACACCTAACACACTAGCCACTGCCGTCACACTCACTCCACATAACCGCGCACCAACAATTTGCCCTCTTTGAAACTCTGAGAGGTCTCCCATTTTACACTACCTCCGTCTGCTGCAGCCACTGCATACTCCTGTTCCACGACGCCTGACGTAGTATGGAGACCGACCTAACACACCACCACCAGCAATCCGGCGCTGCCGTCGCCACGACACCACTGCCAACCCATACATCTGACGTGTTGCCAACTACAGGTGTTTCCATTATTCTGATAAGCATCTGTATATATATATATATATTTATATATTAACACGCTAGCGGCCATAATTTTGAAGATATTTGAACCAAATTTTTATATGTTGTTTCTAGGCTTAATAGCTCGGTTAAGTTCGTTAATGAGCAAAATCGGTCGCCATCTTGGATCCAAAATGGCCGCCGAACCCATTGTTGTATAGAATACACAGCCTAAACCGCTGGGGCTATTGAAATCAAATTTGGCATAAAGGTACATCACCACTTTTTGATTATGAAAATGTTACCTAATGAGTTCAAAGACGCCATCTTCGATCCAAAATGGCGGACCTAAAAATCCATTTTCCACACCGTTTGAGCTAGAGATACGAAATTTGGCATAAAGGTGCATTATGACAAGTAGCTTAGGGAAATATCACAACATTTGGGAAAAGTCGCCATCTTG
>JAGDQP010046069.1:0-14570 GCA_022664845.1 Lepisma saccharinum
TATATATATATATATATATTACAGACATAGGCAAGAGGGTTTGATCAAGATTGATTAGCTTCCCCATCTTGAAGCTTAAAAGCACTTTAACAACAAAGAATATTTCGACAATTAACACTGTTATAGACGCCTGAAGGAGTGAAAGAAATATGCACGAACTCTTAGCTGATTGAATTGTTATTAACGTGGTAAACGAGCGGCTGGCTTCTAAGGGCAGGGCCTACTGTTTTTTGTAAAGTGGGCTCCGAACCATTCCGATCAATGAACCTCGGTGGAAATTGAACCTGTTGATGATGATAGAAAAGATTCATGACTTTCACAACTTTTAAGGCACCCTGCGAACTGACAATTCAATGTCACAAGGCGTTTAATGGAAATAACAAATATATTCTTCTCATCAAATACGAACACATTGGCTGTGTGATCAGAAGTATACGAACACCCAATCACAATATAGTGAACTGAAGTGTATACACCATAGTGACGTCACGCAGCACTATAAAAGCAGGCAGGAAGGTTTTTTTTTTATTTATTTATTTTAAATTCAGAGTGTAGCAATTGCTAGCTTAACATAGGGACGTAGTGCAAATACTTTTTACGGCCAATATACTCTGGTCTATTCAGTATAAGTGCAGTGAAAATATTAGGGCTAGTACAGATTGGTTAATACATATTTGCCTACTTTTCGCTACATAGCATGCCTACTTTTCCCTACATAGCATTAAACTATAACTCAGTTGCAAAGCAATAAGTGTCTAAGTAATACAACTGTGCTGTGTTCAGTGAGATTAAGTAGCGTCTAAAAAAGTTGGGATTGAAATGATGTCTGTGCGGTGATAAGTCTACAAACGGTTTATCTTCATACAGGCCTACAGTGTGCTGTTTGTGCAAGCGTGTGCTCAGAGGGATAGATTGAAAATACCTTTTGAGGGCCAGTATAGGCTGGTCTTTCAGAGTATACCAAGTGCTATACTTTTTCTAAATACGTATCCTTGTACTTTCGGAAATAACGTTGCTTTCTTACCTAGATGATGATCGACATAATGGTAAATATGATGGTCGACAATGTTTATACAAGAAATAGTTAAGAAGATGCATTCTTTGGGCAATTTTACAGGTAACACATTTGTGTGCAATGTATAATGTGTAAATAACACAGTAGACTGACTATAGTTTCCTAATGTGTCTTGAACAAAAGAAAGGAAAAGGCAATCTGAAATCTGATATATAAGACTGATGTCGGGAATATCTTAATCTCATATCGTCGCTTTACTATTCCTTCGAGTATGTATCCTTAGCGGTTTCCATAATTCCTTTTAAATATTCTTGGTACAATACTTTCCAGTAATGCACGTATATTTTATATATATATCTATATATATATATATACAATTTACAAAACTGTCTCAGAAAGCGGTGGGCAATGCATTTGTTTCTTTTGAACTCTTCGGTTATAGTGACTATTACTAGTTACTTTCCACATGAACATGACTTACATCTTAGTCAAAGTTACTCATAAAATTTGAAGTATAGCCGTCGGGTATAGTTGAGGGAAAGGACTCCAAAAGTAGAACTTTTCATAGAAATCTCCCTTGTACACTGTTTATAAGGTAATTCCATTGTGGATGTAATCAGCTATACATTTTTACATTGTCATACACAAAAGTACTGCAAACATAATGCGTGCGTGTGTACATAGAGCATTGAGATGATTTACTATTCCGTTGAATGCATCTCCTTAACTACAGACGAAACGTAATTCATGCCCATTTTAAAATAGATCACAAGCTAAATCTAGCAAAACGAGTCTATTTATCGTAATAAAGAGAACATTGCAATTAACAGTAATTCTTTCTACAAGTTACTAGTGTTATACTGCATTGAATGACGAAATTCCAATGTAGCTATTTGCACTATTTCGGCTCCGTACAATGCAGAAGAATGTGATGTAAAATCAAAGAGTGATGTGAGTGCACTAATACACATGCGCCCTTGAAAAAGTGTCCTTGCATTCATGCCCTTCCCACTTGATTCTATATCAGTCTCTCCATTGGATGAATACAAAATAATTACATTGAAAGTATATTCACGCGCCATATAATAGAAGTAGCTAATATAAAGAATTACCTAATTAACTACGTAAGTAGGTAAGCTACGAAGGGAAATGAAAACAATCCGTATCAAAATACTCGAGGAATGCTTATAACCTCATCTGTTTCTATTTGCAGCGTGTCGAAAATATATAGGTTATCGTACCAATGGTTGACCAAATTAAGGAAAATTTCAAGTGTAAACATAAACTGACGTTTATATAATAATATAAAAATAGTTATTTGATCTACGAAACAAAGTCTGAAAGCAGAAAAAGTCCAAGAAAAAGCAGCTCGCATTTGTTTCATTTTAAAAGACAAAAATTTATTGCTGAAGGTGAAGTTGCACCAGTAGGTGACCAGTTGGAAATAGCCAATTGTTCCAGTGTAAATCATTCATTCCATTTACTGTAGATTGTTCCTTGAACAACGAAGGGATAGAATAATTAATTCTTCACTGTACCGTGGCTTCTAGTACATACGCACGTATATCATGTATTCGTTGTAACTCAGTCCTTTTATTGTGCGCTCTGCTCTCTCCCAGATTCACTTTACGCATTTAAGTGATTTTGGAGGTGACAATGCGTTTTCTGATTGCACAGCTTTTGGGGACTACACTATTAAACCTTACGGGCGTATAAAACGTATTTTGTTTAGTACTGTATCGAATATAAACTCTATTATTACAGTTTGTTTCCCTTATTGGTCAACCACTGGCGACTGGTCCATTACTGGTACGGACACACTACACTGACACTTACTTTCCGGCAATTAGGCGAGATAGATAAATATTTATACGTTCTAAGGTACTATATTTGATCTGAATTCTAAGCATTCATTTTAATACATCACATTAATTTGTAGGCGCTCTGAATACAGTACAACAAATACTATACACGCGGTAAATTAGGCCGAATTTGTTTATTCTCTACTCAAAGCATTGTGATTGTCATTTATTTGCTGCAAACCTCGAGAATCAACCAATCACAAGTCTTGAAAATAGAACAGCATGTATGAGAAATTACACATTCAGGAATACCAATGCTTTAACGTGTCGTTTGTAAAAGGAACCTTAAGTCGTATCATTAAATGTTGATGCAATGGAAAAAGGTTAAGGAACGCTTAAATATTTCTGTAAGCGTTAACTAACGCTCCCTTAACCGAAATTTAAGGAAGGTCGGTGGAACCGACCATTAAAGTATTATGGAAAGACTGTGGTGTGTAGTGCACGATTAGAATCTTAAAAAATAAATAAATAAAAAGTGCGTGTGAGAGTTCTGTGCGTGAGTATGTATCCTGGCCGTACGATCGATTACTGCATTCAGCACGAAGACTAGGAAGAAGAGGAAAGGTAAGCAAGACGACAATGACCTGACGTCAGACCAGGACAACGCAGAGCCATGTGCGACCCCCAGCACAAGAGAAGCAGCAAGGGTGCTACTGGAAGTAGATTAGTGCATCTGAATCCGATTTTTCTTAAGAGATTTCTGATTGTTAAAGTACTCATAGTGTTAAGAGTGGTATATTTTCTCCAAATGACATGTATGCGAATGAACTAAAATCATCAGGTAACAATCGAAGTTCACTTGAGTCACATAAAAGCAATAATGTGTCAGCACCAATTAAGAAATATTTTCTTATTATTGTTCCCACCAGGCAAATACTAACTGATATTAACCGAAAGTTTGGTAATATTACAGCCACAACTGTCAGTAGGGGGTTCAGGATTGTGGCATGGAACAAAATGTCCTATCGCAACATCCTTGACTACCTATCTGAACATAACATTAAGCACATACATATGGGTAGTACTAGTGACAAACATATTAAGGTTGTAGTGAGGGGCCTTCCAAAAGACATGCCCATTAAAGAAGTAGAAGCCCTCCTCAAAACAGGTTTAGAAACAGATAACATTACTGTTAACCAGATGTACAAAAGGGTGTACTATGATATTGACAAGAAGGAACAAGGTAAAAAGTAAATGCCCATGCTTCTCTTCCTCATCAAAGTGCCAGATGCCCAAACCTAGAACAGGCTGTTCAAGATGAAGCACATTTGTTGCATTGCTGTTAATTTTGATTATTTTAGGCCCCCCAGACAAGACATAATACAATGTCATCGGTGTCAGAACTACCACCATAATGCATCAGCCTGTAATCTCAAACCTAGATGCGTGAAGTGTGCCCAAAGTCATTTTAGTAATCAATGTAAGAAAAACCAGAGACCAACCCCCATTTGCTGTAACTGTTCCGGCCAACTACCGTGGATGTGAGGTGTATAGGCGTATTGTGGCTGTCAGAAAGGGCACTGGCAACGAGAAAGGAAGGCGGCCCAAGCACTTTAGGAATAGGAACATACAGAACTTTCAAGGTCAAAGTATCTCACATAATATAAGACTTAGTAAAGATCAAACTGACAATAGCACCTCACCTTCCATTAGTAATCCAGAACCTACTCCTGACCAAACTCCTAACCCCACACCTGCATCACCTTAACCAATACCCAAGGGAAACTCTCAAAGGTCTCCTACACCTAAAGAATACAGAACTGCTAATGCATGTATCCAAGATGCTTTACTACACTTAGTTACGCTAGTACGTGAGAATAAAAACATAAAGGTAGGCATGCAATACATCCAGGGTTTCTAGATAGGTTTTTTACATGGGTAGCTAAACTAGCTGAAATTAACCGATGGAACATGGGCACACAAACCACCTCACAAAGATAAAAATCAAGACATCATTAGAGGTCAGTCCCACACCTCATGGCATTTCCGAGAAGGTTAAAGAACTTGAAGAACACCTTTTAGAGCAAAGAGTTTCAGAAGCTTTAATTTGTAAAACCAAATTAACAGTTTATAACGTTGTAAACATTAAAGGATTCAAGATATATATAGAAAAGACAGACAAGGTATTGGCCAGGAACATGGAGTACTCCTTGCTGTAAAGAATAGCATAAAGCACGAAAAACTCCCCCTCCCCACCCTAAACACAATGGAAGAAATTGGCATCAAAATCTATATTAAGAACAAGCCCCTAAATATAGTAGGTGTGTACAATTCCCCATCCATCCGTATAGATACTACGACATAAGAAAAATAGTAAACTTAAGCCCCAGTACACTGTTAGCAGGTGATTACAATACTAAATATAGGATCTCCTGTAGCCGTGCCACCAATCCAAATGGTTTAAGATTATATAACTTCTTGCAAGGTTCACCTATAAGAGTGCTGAGTCAATACCAACCTACTCACTATCCAGTAAACGGAAACAGACCAGATGTACTTGACTATGCGTTGAATAACAATGTTCCATACTACATGGAAATAAAGGTCACTGATGATCTAGACTCTGACCACCTGCCCATACTAATCACTATTAAAGATAAGCCTGATTTAAATTCCGCTGTTAATGCTTCAAATTATACAAAAGCAAATTGGACCCTATTTCGTGAAACAATTCAAAACAACATTCCAAGAGAGTATTCTATAAATAATGTGGCAGAACTAGAAGCTGCAACAAAAAACTCACAGATATAATTACAAAACATTTCTATACCAAACATGATACCAAAAGGCACACCTTCTCTCCCCAACAGCATCAAAAACTTAATCAACTTACGTAATAATGTTAGGTAAACCTACAAACGCACCCGAGACCCTCGCTTTAAAAATCAAATAAACAACCTGCGGCGACTAATCAAGCGGGAGATAATAAACCACAAAAGGCAGTCCTGGCAAGACAGGGTTGCCAAGTTACAGATAGCCGATAACTCAATCTGGAAAATGACAAAGAACTTGACGAAACCATACACCCCTTCACTACATGGGGAAAACGGGCTAGTATTCTCGAGCACAGACAAATCAAATGCTCTCGCGGACTCACTCGAAAAATTGTTCCAACCTAACGTTTCACCTTCCGATCCAATCCATGACAGAACAGTCAAAAGAGTAGTTACAGACTTTTTCAACAAAGACCACAACACTCAACCTAAAAAAGTTAAGAAAAAGCAAATAATAGCAATCATTAAAAAAAACTCAAAGATAGTGAACCTGACAAAATACAAAACATCTTGATGAAAATCTTCCAGATGAAGAAATAGTCTACTTAACACAAATAATCAATAGTACACTAAAACTGGCCCATTTTCCACAATGTTGGAAATCTGCAAAAGTAGTGTGTGCCTACCTAAGCCGGGTAAAGACCCGAGATTTCCTCAGAACTACAGACCAATCAGTTTCCTAAACACAATGGCTAAAATCACTGAGTCAGTTATGCTTAAAGCAATAAACAAACATTTAACCACTACAAACAGACTTATTAAACAGCTCGGGTTCAGAAGGAAACACTCCGCAACTCATCAACTCGTACGTCTAACTGAACATATAACCGACGCCTTTAACAAAAATCAAAGCACCCTCTGTATATTTCTAGACGTGGAGAAAGCTTTTGATCGGGTTTGGATCACTGGCCTCCTCTACAAATTAAACACAATTAAACTACCCGACAATTTAATCCTCCTCCTAAAGTCATACCTAACAAATAGGAACTTTTACGTGTCAGTAGAGAACAGCACTTCTGACAGACGTATCAAAGCAGGTGTTCCACAGGGATGGCTCCTTGGACCCACATTATTTAGCTTATATGTTAATGACATACCAAAGAGCACTAACACTAACATCGCTTTATTTGCAAACGACACTTGCATATATGCGAACAGTTGGTAACCAAATCAGGCATCTAAATATTTACAAAGCCATCTGGCTGCATTGGAACGATGGTTTTCCAAATGAAAAATCAAGGTAAATGTGACCAAGAGCGAGACTGTCAATTTTACACGTAGAAAACGCAGACCTACTGACACTAACAGCTTATTTCACAACAACATACAATGGAACACACATGCAAAGTACCTCAGAATAATCCTTGATTCAAAATTAACATTTGAAAGACATATAACCACACAAATAGGCAAAGCAACAGGTAGACCTGAAGAACTAAAAGGGTTACTAACTAGTGATAACTTAAACATTCAAACCAAGGCAATACTGTACAAGATATTAATTCATACCTAAACAAAATACAAAAGTTTCAAAATAGAGTAATAAAATTAATTACAAGATGTCCCCGATACACAAGGCTTGAGCGTTCCAAAATAACTTTGGTATCCAAACCATAGCCAGATGTATAACTGATTTTACTCAGAAATTTTACAATAAACTCAACACACAAAACCAGCTAATTGTACAATTAGATACATACGACACGATGCACCATCTGAAACACAAATGTGAATTAAACATATTACAGCCCAATCCACACACACACACATAAAAACCAACTACTGCCACAATCTAAAACGTAAGTATATATATAAAAAAATATATGTGATAGTGTGACTATGAGATGAGGAAAAGTAAAAAAAAAAGACGCACCAACGGTATGTGGCAGGATTGTGGGGTAAGACACAAAACTCTTAGTAATTAGAGATAAAATGTATTACATGCCATATTTGACAGATACTACATAAACAACTCTGATAGCTCTTTTCAGGTACTCCAAGATGAATATCGACCCACATAAACTGCCTTTATTAAGATCTCTTTACAGACAGGCCAGCAGTGACGAGCAGCTTCGCCGGACTTGCACATGCGCGCTATGCGCTGTATGCGTGAGAGTGTGATATGCAAGCAAAAACAACACTTGCAAAATTGGATGCGAAACAAATAAAGTAATAGAGACTTTACCTGGGTCTCTCCACCCTTCATGCATGTGTGGTTTACCAAGTAAATTAAGCAATCATTAGAACAGATAAGGTTTTTTCCTCTTTTTTTTTTACAGAATACACAACACTATTCTGGTTTTCCCCCACTATTAAGAAAACTCTTCTCGCGCTTTCCTGTCTTCTTGTTTCACTTTTTTTCTTCTCTTATACACTGAACCAATACGCGGTAAATGTCTTCGCATAGACAGAAATCGTAGCATCCACACCCGCGCCATAACCTGTAGTTGCATGACTGCATGTAGGAGAGCCGCAGTAGCCAGCGGATGGCGGCTCACTCACTTGGCGTTCTTGGAGGGGTCATGTTATCTTAGTGTTTCTGTTTTTCTTTTCTTTAACCAGCAACAACAGAATGGGTCGGTCAGTAGAACTCACTAACCTTTAACGTGAGTTTACCATAGGCTGGCACACACAAATATGAGAGCTTTTTTGGTTTCACAGGCAAATGACAGCGGCCAGAGCTTTCATTGTCTAACTCTCCCATCCCTTCCCAGGAGAGTCATATCATTTTCACATGATTTGTGACAAGCTTAGTCCATAGCTGCCATTCCTAAAAATTAAATAAATAAAACATCTGTGCTTCCTATATTAAGGAAAAGTTGGGTGATTGTCCTTGCCTTTCCCAACATGTCACTGCACGAATTCACAAAGCGAGGACTTTGGGGGAATGCTTTGCCGAGACGACCAACGGAAAGTACTGGTCTGCACATGAGTCAAGATTTTAACCCTTAATCACACGCGCTGGGGTGGTTTTCAACTCAACCTGAAGAAAAATATTCGCTATTCTTTCTCTAGGCGATCACTGTCTACCCTGGTTTCAGCACCTTCCTATTTCACTTTATTGCTTGGAAAACAAAGTTTGTCAGTTTCATAGTACCTACAGTTGGCGTGCATACGTCACCTGAAATTTTGCTTGGGTGCTTTCCACCTCGTGCGTGTATTTGTGTAACATTTATTGCATTGCTGTCCCCATGTGTTAATTATGCTGCTGTATTAACATACTTTTTTTTTCGATTGCAAAGTGTTTACATAAGATAAGTATTCTTTTAAGTTAAAATTCTGCAAGTTTTCAATCATACTTTTATTACTATAGGCGAGAAAGCAGATTATGTGTTGCTTTTACTATTGCATAATGTTATGAAATCAGTATAATAATGGCATCAAATAAAATATGAATAATTAAATATTACAAATGGATTGAAATGAAGTGAACAAAGAACAGAAAATCGCAAATGATGAAAATTTTCCAAAGAATTGCTACAAAAAATCAACTATTTACTGAGGAGATATATACTACTCGAAATGTGAAGATTACACAATATCTAAAAGGTTAACACGGCAATCGAAGGAAAGTATGTATTTTGAGAAAATAATAATGTTCTAATTTTCCACACATCGACAATAAGAATAATGCACGACTTATAAATGCAAGTCTCTCGCAAGCTTCACTAAAAGCCCAATATTAGGTCGTGTTTGGCCTTCACGAACATCAAGGGTGAATCTAGCTCCAACTCAAGTACAGAAGGAACTATGTAAACTTATAACAGAACAAACATTCTTTGCATACATTCACTTTCTTCAACGAAAAAAGATCGTAGGAGAAAGCGGAACTATTGACAAGGTTCTTAAGAACTCATAACAGAAGTTCGCAAAATCATTACACTCCACCGACGACACAGCCAGCCAAAATGCCTTCAAAGAGAAATCTTTTCACTATTATCTCCCAACGTGGTTTTGAAAGTTCAGTGTACGTTTGACAGTTAAGTTTCTGAATTTGAAGTGAAAATATGAAAAGTTAATGGTGTAGAGAAAAAACGAAAGAAAAGTACAAATTCTACTTGAACATGTACTGTGCACAGTTATTACTAGATGTGTGGCTTTACCAATTTCCAATTTTGTTATTCCGAGATGTGGAAATATGGAACATGTATTTGCAAACAAATCTCTGGCGAATATTGTTAAGGCAGAAAATAGTCCCTCAATGAAATACTCACCAATGAGCCAGTGTGCTACACAAACAGCTTTATTCATTCAAAAACGTCTTGAAGGTACTATATCACCTTTTAATTGCTGAAAAACTGCTGTACCTTGTACAGGGTGATAGCAAATGCTCGAAGGAAATTCCCTCACTTTTCTAGGGTTGCAAATATTGTTGGGTTGCTAGGGTTGCAAAAAATTTTCCCTGTTTCCACCCTTTTTGTCGCAATTTTTCCCCCGCTTTAAATATACTTGTACAACTAGCTATCCAAGAAAAAAGTATGGTGTAGAAACTTAAGATGTGATTTTTGCTAACTATTAAAATTTAGAACAATGTAATACAGACAAGCATATAACCTTCTTCCCTACGATTAAATATTTATACTTGTTCTGAAACTTCATATATTTAATCGTGTCTGGAACAATATTGAATTCTGCCCAGACATCACATTGCGATCTTTTCTTTTGAACATAATTTGCCTACAAGGATAATCCATAATGTGCAATCTTTCGTTAATTCTCTCTTTAGAATGAGAAGCTATGAAAAGTAACTACTATAATATTAAAATTAATTATAATTTTTCTTTCTTCGAAATAACGTCTAGCATAATACAGAGAAATATTTGATCCCACAAAGTAGATCTCCAAATTTTTAATAATGTTAACGTTGCCTGAATTACTTTCTCGACTCTCGTTCTTATTACTTCAAATTGGTATTCCTTTCCTTATTGGTTTGCTGAGGTCATTACTATGTATCCGCCTATTTTCAAGGTACAGTTTGTTTCTTCAAATCGTGGAGGCTTGAGATAAGAAAACTGACGGGTATCAATGTACAAATCCTCTTAAAATCATGTTTTCCCACCTCTTCCTTGTTACCGCTAAAGTGAATACGCTTTTAATTTTGACAAACGTCTCTGTTTACCCTCCTTATATCGCATACTGCACAATGAATCACTACTCGTTGCAATATCTATGAAGACTCTTCACCATTCAAAAATCTTCTCAGGTATTCGATATGACATTTGACAACGCAGTTGTCAATTCCGAAGAAACTAGTTCGTTACCTTGAAAAAGACATTGCTGAGATTACATTATCTTTATATATCTTCGGTCCTCAAGATCTGATGAAGAAACTAACAAATAATATTACCATTTTTTTTAAGTGAAAGTACAAGATGAAGTACTGTATGCTCTTACTCAAGAAACAATGAACTTACTTTATAATTACGGACTGAACAATAGTATGTACCTAGTGGCAAGGAAGGTTGGATTTCCCCCCTAACAACTTGTATATGCATAGTGTATGCACGAATATATAAAAGTAATTACATGGACATGTCACATAAAGCAATTATATTTAAGCGACCTATTTCAATATATTGAATATTTATTTTGCTGATTTGCACGCTAAGCATTCCGCAGTTTCATTTTCAAAGGTAAATGATCAGGTTTAGCCTCAAGCTTCTCCACTTGTAAAATACACACGGTTATTACTGACATACTAGTCGTATTGTCACATTCTGAAACTTCATGTGTCTAATAATTCTAAGCACAGGTCACCTTGACATTATTTATAGTTTATGCATGATATATTTACAGTCATAAATGAAACTCATCTCAGCATTAAAAAAAAGGCCTTGCCAACTCATGAAATATCACAGAAAACAAATAAAACGAAGGAATTCTCAACTTCTCCAAATACTTACTTCTTTCGTTTCTGAGGTCATAGACGATTTTTAGAGATGGCCTTTTATCTTTTCTCAGTTGTGTTTCGCTTTCTTTCTTTTCCTCAACATTATTATATTTCCTGCATAAGAAACTTTGTTCCAATGGTATATTTAATAACTAACATACTGTCAGTTATTAAGCTCAGTCACTGAAACTGATTTATTTTGTCTCATATTTATTCGTCCTGTCATTACAGGGTTAAGTATTTTATTATTGTTTTACTTCAGTTCTTAAAATTTTAATTTTGTAGCAACTAAAATTTTACATGTATTGCCTTGTACTGCCGGTTCATTACTTCCCTTAAGAAGAAGGAAACAGAGCTGGCTTGAATGCAAGGAGATTCCGTCATTCACGGTCTCTAAAAAAACCTCTCACAATGGATACCCTCAACGATTCGGCGTAAAAGTCGAGTAAAGGGTATATCTGTAATAAGCACTGAAAATAGCTAAAATATGTAGGCAAATAGGCGCTAGACCCATAAATTAAGATTGAACGAATGTATGTATTCCTTTTCGCTTTACATCTACTGGTTTAAACAAAAATCTCATAATTCGTATAGTACAGCAGTAACATCACCTCTCTTACTGTAACATGTAATTCTCCAAATTTTTACAAGTTTCTTCATCTGTCTGACATTTAACTAGAAAACGTGCACTC
The DNA here is from genome assembly GCA_022664845.1 of Lepisma saccharinum. Taxonomy (NCBI): domain Eukaryota; kingdom Metazoa; phylum Arthropoda; class Insecta; order Zygentoma; family Lepismatidae; genus Lepisma; species Lepisma saccharinum. The sequence continues at coordinate 12,234 of JAGDQP010046069.1, forward strand.
AATTTCATATGACAACCGAATCCAGAACTTCACAGAAGCATTATCAGCATGGGCTACGACTGAATCGAGAATATCATTACACATCAATGAAACAAATAACAATATGCATTTAAAAAACGATTTAAGCATACTCTAAAAAACTACAACTTTTTAAACATAAGTAAAAAAAAAATCATATTTTTAGTAGTATGCAAGAGAACCATCTACTAAGAAACTCGACAAATTTGATAGTAACAATGAACCACTGTACCACGAAATCAGTATAAAAAAGATTTGGGTTTACTTGAAAACTCACAGGTCCCCTTTACGGTCAGGAAAAGTGACACGGTTGAGCTATATTTCTTTGGATTGTATCATCTGACTTTTCTCTTTGTGTAGTCCTTAGAAGTGTTTAGATTAAACCGATGAGGGATAATATCCTATTGTTATAAAGAACAAACAGTGAATAAGTCAGCGAATGGCGGAACATTGTAACAATTCGGACTTTAAAGTTTTAAAAATGACACTTCCGGTTCAAGTCTGGATTGTATCCTTCGATTTCTCTCCTCTTTAGCAGTAGGCTGTTACCTGACCCATACTGGCTATGACCAGAGCCGGATCAAGGGATTGTCTAAAGGAGCTGAAGTTCATAAGCCAAAGAAAAATCACCCTTACGACTACGGGGTAACAGGTGCCCGAACAGAGTATATAGCCCAGGGCAAGAGTCAATGCCCCAGGGCTCCCAAACAATTAAATCAAGTACTGGCTAGGACAGTGATTCCCAACCGATGTGCTGCCAGGAGATTTTGTGGGGGGTTATAAAACTAACCAAAAAGCAGAAGCTAATGACCTGAGAAAGCAAAAATACCTCATTTATCAGGGCTGCACGGTGCAAAAGGTATGTACTTTCAATCTCTAGCCACAATTTTGGATAGATTGATGTCACCTTTTAATATATTCACAGCCAATGAACGAGAGGATTGCATTAACCTCTGCGCTCATTCCACACCCAAAATTAAGTCTGCCAAAGTATATTTTCCTTGGACTAGCGGAGAATTCTATAACCTAGAAAAGCAACAGACGTACGTACTTTCGCCCTTCTCAACTTCCATTAGTACCAGCAACACTATTGAGCTACGGTGATAGTAACATCCAAAACAAGAAACAAACTGCGGTCTTGGGAATGTGTGTTGCGTTGTCAACCATTAGACATATCAATTCTACGTTCTCTAAGCATCCCTCCAAGCCCTTAAATGCCACATTAACAATATAATCTTTTTTTTTTTTATAAGTGAAAAACAAGTATATTGCGACATGGTTACAAGGGTAACCAAGATTCTCAAAGGTACTGCAAACGTCAAGGGGCAGAAAAACTATCGTCTAAGATCATTATGTCACAGGCTGAACAAAAGCTATGCTGAAGCCGCTACAAATACTAAATTTCAAACTGTGGACAGTTAACTGGTCTCCAAGTATGAGCACTTTGTGATCAATTTATGCTGGAGTTAACAGTAAATAATATTAAGGAATCTGTTTGGTATCACCTACAACCAAAATAGCATTTCGGATTAAACTTAGGGAAAATCCCTCCTTAGAAAAGGCTTCGAACGAAATAGCTTCTCCATCACTGGTAAAAAAATACAGGATTGTCTCCACTGGGAAAGCAACACTTTGACATACTTACTTTAAGCACACAAATAAAACCACAAAATATTTTGCACCACGCATAATTGCACAAGGAATGCTGAAAATACTGGTGTACCGACGAAACAGCGAGAGTCCAAAACCGCGACGACAGAAACCGCAACGCCAAAAACAGCGATAGCAAAAACCGCGACGACCCGAAATAGCGGAACAAAAAAACAGGTAGACAAAAGCCGCGACACCAAAAACGTGACCGTATATCGTGACACAAAGAATGAGTCAAGGACGGGAAGAAACCGGTACGTCAGAAACAATGACTGATCAGAATCGTCTCAATCACCAATTCCAGAAACTGATTCAGTTTAACATTGGAACTGTCAAATTGAAATTTGAATTTGTTTTAAGGTAAACTGGTATCTATGGCCTATGCGGTGGGAAAGGTAGGAGCCAGGGCCATTTTAGTATAGGTACCATCCAGACATTCGCCTGGCGGGACTGAGGTAGACTCTGGAAACCCCCAGTCAGGGTGGTTGGACCAAGAATTGAATACAGACCTCCCGAATGCAACTTAATACTCTACCAACAGAGCCACAGGCCGTCGGTAGTGTCAAATTGAAATGACAAGTGTAATGATTGCGAATAGCAATATATCTAAAACATATTGCGTTATATTAATAAAAGAAATATATAAATACATTTAAATGAAGAAAACAA
>JAGDQP010046070.1:836-15417 GCA_022664845.1 Lepisma saccharinum
GGCCTTAAAATGAACTTAAGTAAAACAAAAGTAATGTACAACCAACATGCTGCAAAGAAGGAAGTGAAGATTAACGGAGAGACAATAGGCATAGTTGATGAGTATGTTTACCTAGGCCAGCTTAAAACATCGAATGCAAAGTTGACTGATGAAATAAATAGAAGATGTAAAATGGCGTGGAGTTCTTTTGGAAGACTACACTTTATTTTCAAAAGCAAACTTCCAATGTGTCTGAAGCGTAAAGTTTATAATCAATGTGTCTTACCTGTAATGATGTACGGGTGCGAAACTTGGACATTGAATGCGCAAACGACTCAAAGATTGAGAGTCACACAAAGAGCAATGGAGAGGTGCATGCTAGGAATAACCAGGAGGGACAGGAAGAGAAATGAATGGATTCGCGCACAAACAAAGGTAGAGGATGTAATCAAGACTGCGAAGAAGATGAAGTGGAGATGGGCCGGTCACATAGCTAGACGAACAGATGGAAGGTGGACGACAAATGTACTACAGTGGATTCCTAGAGAAAAGAAACGACCGAGACGACGTCCAAATGTAAGATGGGTAGATGAAATCAAGCGTTTTTCAGGAGCTACATGGATGAGGATATCAGCAGACCGAGATATGTGGAAAGAAAAGGGGGAGGCCTTCATCCAGCAGTGGATAGAAAACGGCTGAATATGATATATATATATATATATATATATATATATATATGTATATACAGCAGACAACTTTGCATTTCAGAGGTAGCGAATCCAAATTCAGTCTTACCTCAATTTCGAATTTTGGCGATATTTCAATAATTCCATTCTAGCATCGAGGTAAAAGGAAAAAAAAATGTTATAAGAGTACTGGTTAAAAGTTTCTTTTTTTTTTAACATTTCGTCTACTTTCAAATTTAAGAAAATGTTGAACTTTTTAATGTAAATGAGATGGAAGTGATAATTAGTGATGATTTGTTGTGCTAATTAATAATTAGATAGTGTATTTCAAATATTTTTTATAAGGATTATGGAACTCAATTTCTTTTAATTCTAACGTTGAATGTGATAAAAATGTAAGGAAGAAATATAGTTATTATGATTATCTTACATAATAACTTATAATAAGTAGCAGATGCATTGAAATAAATGTCAATTTTCAATGCATTTTCTATACAATGGAAAATGAGTTATTGAAGTCTATGCTGATATCCCTTCTATAATCCTGATGAAGGTCCCGGGTTCGAATCCCGACCGGGGTATGGATGTTTGTGATAGTGGATTTTAACCAGAACGTGACGGATAATCGTGACGGGTCGAAGTCAAAAGTTACCAGAGTGGCCCATACAAAATAAAGTTTACCAAAGTATTAAAAAAGGTTTTCTGTGGTGGGATTAGGATGTGATATTTATGCAAGTGGATAGCCCTTAAAACATAGATACCGACGAACAGGGATAATGCAAATATGAAAAAAGTGGATGTTTTGCAATTCAGATCTTCAATTTGCTTTGATATGATGTCAGCATCGTTTACTAGATTTATGATTGGTGTAGATATAGTGGATACATATCATATGTCGAAATCCGCTTCGGTTTTAAGATACTGGGGTCCCAATCCCCAGCGCAAAATCGGCTTATTACAATGAAAAATAAAATTAATATTTCTCGATAAATCATAAACAATAAATAACGTAAAAATTCGTTATCTGCAGCTGATATGTATCAACAGGGCAGGTATTAGAAGTTAGAATGTAATGCCATCGAGTTCTCGACTTTACAACACTGGTATAAAGTTTTTTTTTTCAAACAACACTACTTCGGTTTACTGGATATTTGATTTCTCTTAGTGATGTTATGAACATCATATGTGAAGTACAGAAATCAACGTTGCAAACTGTGACTAGTAAACGAGGAGAAATTATCAAAATGTCGATTTTCAATGTCGAACCTGGTATAATATCCACAGTTTGCATTTGCGAACCTGCGATTGTGTTTCGCGTATCTTTATGTTCACTACAGAATACCAAATATCTAATAAATTGAAGCAGTACTCTTCGAAATAATAAAACTTTATACCAGATTGGCAACACTGACAATACGCTGACATCACATTTTGAATTGAATTTATTTTAAGGCCTTTACGCAACTATGGCTCAGGCCATAAAGATGATGATGGGATGAAGTGGTGGAATGAAGAAAGTGGGAGGAAACGGTAGCACCCTGAGCTTATAAATTGAACAAAAAACTTATAAATCAATTTATTTATTTCTGATTGTTGTACTAACTTGAAAATGGAAACAATATATTTATTACATTTTTATAACAATGAAATTACTGTTTTTATTAGTTAGTTTACGACAATCTCACTTCCGGTTAATAAAAATATGCCTAAAGTTCAAGTTGCACCAATATCTGATCATGTACGAGAAATCATTGCAATCTGTTAAACCATTTTGGCATGATGCCTGAACAAACGTTGTTACTTTCATTTATATATACATATAGATTATAGAAAAGATATTGAGCTCCAAATTATAACCTCTGCAATTCAAAAATGAAGCGTAATTAGTCAAACTATGAAGATAAAATTTAACTTTCATGTCAGGAATTTACCTGCCAAGTTTGGCTGTCGAATCCATGTTAGAAATGAAACAAAAAAATCAAACTATTGATTTTTAAATCTTCTAAAAATTTGTGAGTTGAACAGCTAATATCTGCGTATGAAGTATTATGTATTGCATTATGATCTCTTTCAAGTGGGTCTAAAACTGTTTTCGGCGTGAATTTGTTGATAGTGTCTTTTGCCAGTCCCAAGTTCCACTGCGTCATCTCCAGACTATTTGGTTTGATACAATGAGTGATTCCGTTACCTGTATTGATTGAATTTTTATTAACACCCTAAATAAACTGTTAAACTTTAAAGAACGGGTCCTACAGTTTTTGGTAAAGTAGTCTCCTAACACTCCCTTCAATGTACCTCGGCGGGAATTGAACCCATAATGACGAGCACGGAAAGCGAGTGGGCTAACCTCCGTAGCGTCTTGTTGTTTGAGTAGCCAGTACTTAATACAACTTGCGTAATTAACATGTATATCAACATTACTTTCTTTTAAATGCCTCTTAAAATTAATTAATAGTGTTTCCAGTGAATGTGAAAAGAAGGAACTATCCCAATAAGTTGTTCCTTCTGTCATTGTATCTAAAATATTGAAGAAAAATCCAAGTTGACAATGGCTTAACGAGGATTTAAGGCGATTGAATAAGTAGAGAATCTTCAACTCTTTTTTTATTGTACAAACTTTTTTTTTTTTTTTTTTTTAAGGAAAGAGCATCTCAGTTCATACAGTATGCTCCTAATGCATAATTTACATGAGTTACATCTTCATTTCATCGCTGTATTCTATAGCTATATCCAATCATGAGTAACAAAGGTTTCCTGTCCGGGGTTCCGACAACGCGAAAAGCTTTTTATTTCAAGGTTGATGCAATCCCTCCAAGATGCAACATAGACATGACAAATATTTTTTTTAATGAGGTTTTTCCAGTGTTACCCTCAGTTCCACCAGACGAATGCCAGGATGTTAGGAAAGCCCTGGCTGATATCTTCTTTATCCTTTATCAGCCATCTCGGCCTGAGCCAAAGATACCAAAAGGCCATAAAGAAAATTCAATTCATCTACTTAAACTGGCAATTCCTATTAAAAGTTCAGCAGTTAGAAAACTTTTTGCAAGATCTCCCAAAATACAAAATTTGTGAAAAAGCACTTCTTTTCGTGTGCATCTTACTTATATAGGCCAGTGTAACATTTTTGTTGCATAGCTTTGCTCTCTTGTCATGGCAACCTGTCCTTCGAGTCAAACCAGGCCTATCTATACTAGTTTTGTGCTAGGGCACCTATTTCTGTTTTAACGAAAGATAACATAACCTGATAAAGCACCCATCCAGACATGTACGGAAATGTGCCAATGTTATTTGGAAACCGGTAGCTGTCATCATATGTCATTGTAAGCTGTCCGGAAATGAAAATAAATATAAGATTTTATCAGATTTTAGCCTGTACGGATATGTGCTGTACGGAAGTGTGCTGCATCTCTTCCCCCTATCCCGACTTGAGACTTAGATACCTAAAGGCTATAAATCCACTCGCTCGCGGCATATACAGAAGTAGTTCAGCGCAACTCTACCATGGCTCTGGAACGGAGTATATTTCCTATATTGATTGAAAGCATTTTAGGCTGCGGCCATTTTAAATTTTTCTAAATTTATTCTTTTACTTGTGAATCGAACTCAGTGTCCTGCAAAACCAAAGATATAGAACTTTACAAATGTGCATTTCATTCATGATGTGTGTTCACCTACTCAGCTTACTCGTACTGTCTATGAGAAACTCCTTGCGATGGAAAACAAGTGAAAAAAAAAATCATGTACAGTACATCTCGAAATTGTGCAACGCTCTAATCAGAAAATAAACCTAACCAACCTAGTGTAAACCTATGCTTACCTCACTTTAGTTAATTACAAATGGACCGGAAGTTAAGAGATATTTAAAAACGTTGCCGTCACAATTGTCGCAAATAAGATTCTTGTTTGTTGAAATTATAGATTCGACTCTTCATGGCATCCTGTAACGCTAGGACAAAACTCAATTTTGAACACATTATCACATAATTAGATAAATTAAATACATGCATGCTTAGGGATTTAGGACAGGAATTCATAATTTCCATGGTCGATCGCAACTCACGGCATGTGGGGTTTGTGGTGGAAAACACCATGTTTGTTTTCCCGTTTCTTTCCACTTCTTCCCGTTTCTTCATTCCACCAATTTTTGCGTCATCATTCATAAGACCTGAGCCAAAGTTGCTTAAAGGCCTTGAATTAAATTCATATTCAAATTCATAATTTTCATAAATCTATACAAAATAGATCGTGCATTCGCATGTTAGCGATTGTGATAATACACTGTAAGTGTTAGTAAGTTTCGAATTAGTAAGCTAATTTTGCAATGTGTAAATAGTCTGTTACTAATTCTCCTACATCTGACCATATCTGCCTCTTCAAAGAGAACCTGAGACCAGTGCCGGATCTGGGGATGGGGGGCAAAAGGGGGCAAGCGCTCCACGCGGCAAACAGCTAAATATAAAAATAACAAAAGCTCCTAAAAAAGAAAGTAAAATCGCCTATTAAATAGAAATTGATCTAAACGTGTTCAAAATTTCAATACCGGCGCGCTAAGACATTATTTTTGTTATCCCATACAACCTACCTTCATCTCTAAAATTCAAATCCGCGATTCAAGTCAGATAGGCAGGTCTACAGCCTTACTGGAGTTAGTACTAATAGCGATGCCACGACAGGTTCCAGAGAAGATAACAAAAGTACACTACGTAATACGACACAATGTTGTGGCCGTCGCGTCGGCCGATCGTGTCGTTCGGCTAAAAAAAAACCGATGGAAAAGGCGGTGAAAGGACGATGGAAAGGGTGGCAAATTTTAACTTCACCCCCCCCCCCTTCCCAATAGGAAAATTTCTAGATCTGACACTGGCTGAGACAAGTTATAATGTTACGCTCCATAATTTGACTGATTGAATTAACGACTTAGTTGAAGGTAGTATTCTTACTTCGAATTAGATCTGAAATCTCTTTCTCTCTCACCGTGCTTTGACTGAGGCACAAGTCTGCATTGGAGACAGATGAATGGACGAACAGTTCAGCATAATTTTTTTTTAATTAAAAAAATGGAAATCACTAAAAACAAGGTTTTGTTGACTCATGTTTACTCATTCGTTTGTTCCTCTAATTTTTATCAAAGTTTTATATAAAAAAGATCAAGCACAAATAATTACTTCTTGACCAATTACGACACGCCTGTTTCTAATTACATTTTATCTTTTTTTTTCTTCTTTGAATTTACCTTTTTACAGCTTCTAAATTAATTGCATGGTTTAAAGTTAATAAAAGTATCCACCACCAATTTATTCTAAGCTCAAGGTCAAAGGATATTTTAAAGAATAAACACGGTTAACAACAACAAAAAATAAAATGTAAAAATAAAATGACTTTTGAAGTGAACAAAACACTGAGAAAGTGGGGGAGGAGATAAAGTCTACGAAAAGAAGCTTAGTTTTTTTTAAAAGCAAAAGCTAGCAAGTTGCCAGACCTGTTTTTTTTGCATTTTTGCAAAAATAATAATTCAAGACGACAATAGTTTTATTTTAAAAAAGCTAACCGTATGTAGGTATACATTTCCTATCAAAACATAGTTCTTGCTTATGTAAGTACTTTGCAATTAACGTTATAAGCCGCTTAATTGTGTGTTAGCGTTTCATTGAGATCAGAAAGAGAGCCAATTACACCGTCAAATAACACGAACGATAAAAGCAAAATTTTCTTCAGTTTTAATTTTTTTATATAGTTTTTTTAATTATATTTTCTTTTGTAGTTATTTTTGTACCTCTTTTCAGCTTCGTTTATTGTACTCACTATCCTGTTTAATTGTACATTTTTCGAGCCTCAATAGTGAATTCTCAAGGCCGCTTTAGACGACAGCATTTATTCTACGATGAATCTTACAATTAGCAGTATTGCCAGGGCGTGAAAGCAAGAATGCTACAATAGGAAATTCATAACTTTTTTTATTTTTACGCTGGCACACTGCTACCGCTAAGATTCATCGTACGAGAAATTGTATCGTCTAAAGCGAATTGTATCGCCTTCAGTAATGTTGCCACGAGACGAGCCGAGACAAGAGAAATGACTATAGAAAACGAGACGAGACAGAGCTCTCGTAATGTAAAATATACTAGTTTTGGAGACGAGAAATTCTCTGGACCAGACATTTTCCAGACGAGACAGCGTAAATCTCGTCTCGTTGCCAACACTAATTCTCAGTTGGGACGAAGTCTACTGGTTCACTAGTTTATGCTACTGGCGACATATGTCGAGTATATCTGATAGGATTTCCGCCAGAATTTTCAGTTTGAGAGGGTAAAAAGTCAAAATTGGGAGGGTGTAAGTGGAGTTTTGCACAATTCCTTTCCATTTTTAACACCAAAATTTTAATGTTGGGGAGTTGTTGTCCAGAATTTGGGGTATCCCTCACAATTGGGGTCTGGCGGAATCACTGGTAACGGAAAATAATAAAAAATGCTTTAAAATGGAAGTAATTACTACTATCCAAAACAGGTCATTATTTTATGTTCATTTCTTTAAAAAAAAAAATACTGGGACTATAATGAAATTTATATATTATTGGCCTTTTATTTTATCAATTTGAATACCTTGGGTGCAGAAGTGATTTTTATTTTGAGATGTAGTCCTATGTCTTCTTCAAGCATTAGGGCCGTGTGCACATTGACGCACAGGAGACGCAGTCAAGGCAGATCAGTTTCTGTGACTCCATCTTTGGACGGGAACAGCGAATTGAGACGCAGGGCAGCGCAGAGTAGTACTGTGCCACAGGTGACCTGTCCCGCCGTTGTAGATCTGAAACAGAAAACCGTGTGAGACGTTTTGCTCGTGCGGTCAAACTTGCGTTTTTTCAATGTGTGTTTTACTTTCCTTGATTTCTGGTACAGTAATAATAATTTCTTCGTTAAACTGCGGCACAAAACTGCTATCCAATATACGTGCACAACATTGCCACACAGGTTTTTTTCGTACTGTGCTGTCCTGTCCTGCGCTGCCCACACTGCTTCACGCAGCTCAATGTGCGCCTTAGCTTAACTTCGGCAGAGTTGCATGTCACCGTGTGACCCCTCCCTGCAATCTGTGATAGCAAGTCAAAAAATATTTCGCTTTGAGCAGACGGGGAAGAAGGTTGTCGCCTTTTTATTCGACACATTGTATTGTGTCGAATAATGTTTATGACAAGTTTGGCGCAGCTAGGACTAACTGAATGGAAGAAATTTAAAAAAAAAATGTTTTTAAAATGAGTTAGTAACACTGAGCTACGGCACCAATTAAACGGTTCAAGGGTCCCTGAGCTAGTTCAGTCAAGACCTTTTCAACAACACCTCAAGCATTTCTCTATACCTTGTAGTTCCTGGGATTTAATTTCTAAACACGGACGGACGGACACAATGAGCGGGAATAGAAGGTTCCCTTTGCTATAGGTTTACTATCAAGGGACCTAAAAGCAAAGAATTGTTATTACAATGTTAATGTAATAAGTTCCAAATACTCTACATTGATTTTCTTTGTTACAAATTGGAAACATTTTTCTCAGAAAGTGTAAACTTTTTACTTGACATTTGAAGACATGTATATGTTTGAAATACAGCACCTTCTCTGTCAGAAAGTCTTCATTTTCAATACAATTGTAACTTAAAATTAATAGACAATGTCTGTGCATAACACTGAACGAAAATTATCAATACTTCTGTTACATATTAACCGATCTCCATGATTTAGCCATCAAATGAAAGGGAACGATCTCTGGTCTTAATATTCATGTGTGCAATGTTACCTTTACAAATATAATACTCGAGCCATGAGTTTAGAAAGCATTTTGTCCCAGTCACCCCATTTTTTCAGGACAACTCTGAGTATATCTATATGAGACTTAAATTCTTGTATTTCCCCCGGATTCAGAACTACCACTAATATAATTATAAAGTATATAAAAATGGTATGAGAAAAATTTAACTTGGTATAACACAAACAAAAATTGAGAGTAAAAAAAAATATAATTTTACACAAAGCTACCCCAGTTGATGGTATTAAAATGCAATTTCAGGAACAAAAAAATAGTAGTGGATTGGGGTATAATGAGGAATGTGTTGATAGAAAAATGACCTGTTGAAAATTGAAATAAATAACAGAATGTAGTTTTTTTTTTAATTTTATGCAAAAAAATTCACGAGAAAAATCCCACAGCTCAAAAATTTCCCTTCGTGTTCATAGTAGGCGAAACATGAATTGCTGTTTCACTTACAATCTTGATAACGTTAGTAATTCTAATAAATATTGGTGGTAGCCTAGTAGGAGATACAAGAAAGAACCTTTGCTACAAATCGTGCATTTCGTGTTTGTTAATTACAGAGCTGAAATGGGTCATCGGGTAAGTTTTGGATCAGTTCACCGGTTCTATGTTTAGGACTCGGTCTGTTCGAGTGACACGACTTCGAGTGTAAAGTAGAGATTTAGCTCTTTCCTTATTACACAGTTGTCTTTGAACTGTGTTTCTTTCAGGGCTGATCGCGATCGGGAGTGTTACTTCCAGAGCGCGAAAATTACGAAGCCGAAAAGTTTCTTAATAGTAATAACATACTGAAGGAATCTAATATCCCCGGAAAGAACAAAAGTACCGCCGGAGGTGTTCAATTATCCCCCTTCCACTCCATCAGAAAGCCTATTCTGAAAGAGTTTTGTGTTGTAGTATTAAATACGATACAACTATTGACATACTTTAAATTTCCAAATTTAATTTTGAATTATATTGATGGCCTTTAGGCATCTAAGACTCAGGCCTGATAGGAGAGGGGAAAGGATTCGGGAAGACACTGGCCAAGGCCTATAGGGAAGGTGCCATCCCGGCATTTGCTTTTTGTGACCGAGGAAAAACCATTGAAAAGCCTCAGTCAGGATGGTTGGCCGCTGAGATCGAGCCCATGACTTCCCGAATGGTACGCCAACACTACCACTGAGCTACGGTGAGTCGGTATTTAAATTTCCGAAAAAAATGAAGTTCCCGTGCGTAAATAAATTTGCTTCTCAAGGAATCTCAGAAATTACAATATGTATTGCTTCAAACCACAGAAACGAGACCAGGCCACCGCACCGGGTCAATTGGGTTAAAATTCGATTATCGGGTCGCCGAGTTACAGACACTATAGTCATTCAGGTCAAGACTGGACCATAGCATCACCGGATCATTCGTACTGGGTCACGTAAGTCCGGGTCACAAAAAGTAACCCGGTTTAAGATCTGGTTCAGAAGTATATTGATATCCCTTGTATGAAATTTCTACTCAAAAATCATCCGTATAATATAAAGGGAAAATAATTAACTACAAGCATATTATACCAGTGTATACCGTTGTATTTCGCACACTGTAAAAAGAGAGAAAAAGTAGGCAAAGCATAATACATTTTCACATATGGCGCCAGAATGGGCGTAGATTGCTGGAAACAAGCAAAGAACAAAAGAACTTTTAACTCATACTTCTTCGAGCTTTTCTTAATTAATTAGACTGGTTAAGTATTACAAGAAGCAAATGTAAAAGATTACCATCTGCACAATGAGACTACAACATACTGCAAAAGATAAAAAGTATTCAATTCCTTACAACATTATTCTAAGAAACCATAAATTGTAGTGAGAAAAAGTGATTATTAAGTACTTGAAAAAAATATTTTAATGAATACTAGCTGTGGAATCAGGCAGTGGATAATTGTTATTTAATTTGTGAACTTCTGCTTTGTTAAAATAGGGAACTGAAACCGTCTTGTAAAGGAAGCTTAAGTGTTTGAAATATTGGACAGATTAATAACTAGTTTATTTATGAGACGCTGCCACAGAGATCTCTTTTTTTTTATTTCTTGTAACAGAGAAGTGTTTCCCAGTAGTTAACCTCGTAAAGCAGAATTTCGTAATGCAACATTGGTGGTGTTTAAACGTTTACAGTGTGAAGGAAATGCCACTGAACTACATTCTTGGAGGAATTTATTTCTGACATTTTTTTCTGTACTAACAATGGAAAGAAACTTGGTAAGTTAGTTAATAAGAGACTGTTTGATTTCTGAACGCATTTACTGGAATTTAAAAGCTGGCGTTTTAGGTACCGTGGTAGCATAGCTAACAAAAGGGACCATATAATCCCGCTTTCTCCGTCCGTGTCCAGCAGATCTCAGGAACCACAAGATGTAAAGAGATGGTTGAAGTGTCGTTGAAAAGGTCTTGGTTAAACTAGCTTACGGTAACTGAAACCTTCTTGATTGGTGCAGGGTACGAACTAATGGTACGAACTGATTTTTCAAAGATTTTTTTAATTGTTTCCATTCCTATCTGCACCAAAATTGGCATAAACAGTATTAGAATTTTAATTTTAATTTATTTTTTAAGGCCTTTAGACAACTTTGACTCAGGTCGAAACAGTATTAGACACAATAAATGCTACTGGGGTCATCCCCGTTCCCAAGCACCCCAGTTGTCAGTATTGGCAACCTATTTTGTTTAATTTTTCAAATTGGTTCCATTCTGTTGGACGTATCCGCATCAAACTTTGCATTAACATAATGTGCCACATTGCAAAAAATGCTATGAGCGTTATCAGTGTTGCTAACGTGCTTTAAAATTGTGTTTTTCAATTGGTTCCATACTGTTTATACACATCCGCACCAAAATGGGCAATGCAGTTGCCCAAAAAGACCCATCTCTTCTGATGGAACATCTGCTTTAATGTGTACATGATTTAATATATTATATTTATATGAAAATCTTTAGCGTCTGAGAACCAAAATAAAAGGATAAATAAAACATGAGAGTTGGAAGTAGTTCAGGGCTTCGTATGACAAACAGTGTTGCCAACTCAGCATAAAATTGTATGGTTTCAAGATATTTTTTTAACCGTGCTTAAAATGATAGCTAGCATTAATAAATATACGGTATCGTTATGTTGCACACTTTGGGAGATATAATTGAAGACTTTTTAAAAATAATTTTATGTTGAGTTGGCAACAAAGCGTGTGACTTATGACATAGTAGTGTCAACCTATAGATAGTCTGTTCTGTTCGTATAAGGACTGGAAAAATTGGACATTGATTATTTAAATGAATTTTGAAGATATTTGCGTGTAAATGTTGAGATAGTTTGTTCACACTAAGCCCTAAATTTCTTTTACGTCTGTCGATCCTTCTCACCTACAACCGCTAAAACTTCGAAGTACGAATATCAAATCGAAAGCTCTGTCAGATAATATGGTTCATGTTGGTTGGACTCTATTCCCACCCGTTGGTGCGGAGTGAATAAAATATGTTTACAACACTAACAGTACTACTACTGCTCAGGCTCGTAGCCAGGATTTTCGAAACGGGGGGGCGCAGGACGGCTCTTGTTCTTTGGATGGCTTAGCAAAATGAGTAAAATCAAAGGCGTAGTGATCAGAGCCGCAACTAAACTTTTAGAAAGGGATGATTGGGGCAGATATAGTAGAAGTAAGTAGTAACTTAGAATCAAGCGAACCAAATATTGAAATAGACCTAAACCGAATTCAAACATTGTAAAAAACTCATTTTACACTTTCATTCAAGCAAAATTTCCTCTTCCATGAAGATAAGGCGAGTTATGTTCGAGCACAGGAGTTATGTTCGAGCATCATATTAGAATGGTTAAACCAATTACGTCCCTCATACGCCGTTCACGGCGCGTGCGTATCGCACAGGGGATAGCTTTACTTTTTTTTTACCTTTACGTTCAAACTTCGTATAATTATGTAGGAATATAAAACCATGAAGAATTAATTAGAATAGAATGTAAAACGATTTACCGTTTCTATGGCAAAGAGGCTCAATTTTTGTATCACGTATTTGCACATCAAGTGAGAGCTGCTGTTGCCATGTTTCTCTACAACTTCTACATTTAAACTAAACCTTTACTTTTGACTTCTTCGGCCAAGTACTGAGTGAAATACTTCTGAAACATTTCATTAAACGCTAAGTAGCTCCTCAGCTCAATTTTGTAGATATAGCCAAAGATGAATGCTGCAATCAAAGTATATATAAATTTTCACAAATTTAAAAGTACGAAAAAAAAAATGTATATTAAATAAATCTCCGAGCAGAAAGAGATTGTGGGGATTCAGTACAAAATTATGAAAATCAGTGGCACCAAGCCGTAGTGAGAGGAAATGCCTGATCAATTCCTTGACACTGACTGACGGTTCGAAATCTTCTTCCAAGGTCGTCAAGATGCACTCAAGACATCCAGTTTTCGTGTTTAGAAGACGCCTTCACTCTCAGTTTTTTTTTGCTCCTTCCATAGTTGAAAAAAAAAGAAGTATGACAAAACCTGAAAGAAGAACTTTTTACAGAGATGGGGGGGGGGGGGGGGCTACGCGGACATGCACGTTAATTGTGTAAGGGGGCAGGTACGAGAGAAGAGAGATAGCTCGGGTGCGTCGTACACCACACAGGAGCGACACAAGGTCATTGATGCAAGGTTAAAGTTTGATGGCCCCGTTTTGTTCGGGGGGTCGCCTGCACGCTCAGAAATTAAAAAAAAAAGTGGCTGGACCACTGAGTATGGAGTGCATGAGAGACATCCCAGTAGGTGGACTCTTTTATTTCCTTAATTAAAAGTACAGGGAGAAATAATTATAGCAAATGGAATGAAGAGAGAGGCCGCGGGGGAGGGGCATGGCAGATAAGAAAAAGCGTGTAGCAAAAAAAAAAGTAATACAGTAACTCACAGTGGCCGTTCATTATTGCTGGGCTTCAAATTAGAGATGGACAGATCCGGATATACGAAACTCGGATCTGGATCCGGTATCCGGTCCAATGGATTCCTACGATTTCGATCGCAGATTCAAAGATCCAGTATTCGGACTTCGTTATCGCGGATTGAAACTGTAATGCCGGGATAGTAAATTATGAAAGGCTCTGGTCAATCAATACCTTCTCTATCTGCCTACCTCATCCCGACCTGAGCCGAAAATGACAAAAGGCCATAAATAAAGCCAATTTAATTGAATGTATCCGATACCCAAAACACATATTTTGTATAGATAGTTGTCTATTTGATTGTCATTGTTTTCTTGTCCAAAGTTAGTTGATAGGAATATTATTTAACGTCCTTTATTTTATTTTATTTTTTTTTATAAAATACCTGCTTTATTTCTCAAAAGCAAATTAATCTGGGGATGGAATATCGTATTTTCTTTACATCCCTTCAGGCTTAAAAGTGGGTGAGGACATGTTTTCGTTCTTTCCTTGCAACAACGCAATGTTTATTGTGTAGTGACTGATAACCACATCACAGGGCAAAGGGTAGGAAAAGGTGTGGATGCAGTTGGTTGGTGGTGGAGGAGGGTGAAGTTGGAAGAGACAAGCGTATCATTTCCCTATTATGTAATCCACAAAGAAGTAATTCCCTGACAATAAATACTTTGTATTTTGGTCCATTTTAGAAACTAATGACTTCAGTCTGCCTCAATTCTATTAATTGTTAGGTTTCTAAAATATGCACCAGCAGGGATTCGAAAGCAGAACCTTGAAGAGGTTGCCCGAAGCTTCATTAGATAATGTAAAAACTATTAAAATTCAAAGTAATTAAACGAACGAAAACAGGATGGATATAAATTGCAATAAATAAATAAAGTAAATACAAACTCATATTATTGAGATATTCCTTCTTCGTTTTTATAATAATAATAATAATAATAATAATTTTATTAGTCGTTAGACAACTATTTACAGTTGTAATAGACTTCGTCATAAAAATAATACAATAAAATATAGAATTATATAATAAAAGTTAAGATTATACAATATGTACGTAGTTTAATAATGGTCCCTTAAATAAGTTTCAAATTCACCTACGCTATATAGGCAACTATTTTTAAGCATATTTTTAATATAGCTGTCAAACCTTTTCT
>JAGDQP010046071.1:0-15417 GCA_022664845.1 Lepisma saccharinum
AGTTATCTACATCCTGGCTTTGCCTTCTTTCTCTTTAAATGTATTCTAGTTTCGACTCACTGCTTCTGATTCTGTGGTATCATTTGACATGGGTTCGAATTATTATTACTTGAGGAGCGAGTCGGAACTAAAACCGTGTACAATATATACTGAACGAAAATAACATAATCTGCTTTAGCAAGAACAGTCATTAGCAAACGTGGCCGTGTTCATTCCTGTAAGTTTATTTATAAAATAATGCGAAATTCTGCTTGTCACAAAATGGACGATCGTAACGTTACCACTTACAGTTACAACTAATATGAATACAATTTAATTTACTTAATTATATTAGCAGCTTACTAAATTATATTGAAATTCATATTAATACAAAATGAATAATTTACCTCAAAGCACTGACTTTAAATCATTATTAAAATCAGTCGTGAAAACTTGATAATCCACACTTGCCTTTTGTTTATTTGTTTTTGTCACTTTTCTTTGTCTGCTTTTATCAGTGTTGCCACTTCCCAATGTTGTACTAAAAGTAAACGAGTCAGATTTTCAATCGTAGTGAAAAGATCCCATGTTCAAAATAACATTGATAGAAGATTTATATTGCTCGAGATGGTCTTAGAAAGATCAATATGACATGATTAAGATGCAAAGTTAAGAGAGACATTTTCTTCGTTATTTAATTCTATGTAAAGTATTTCAATATGTAGCAGATGCGAACAGCACCTACAGCAGCATCCTAATACCAAATAAAGACGGAAGAAGTTAATTGTGTGTATAAAATTAACAGAATTCTGATCTAAAACTGAAACGAAAAGCGGAAAAAACATGTCTGATAAACATTTTTTATTCATTATATTCATACAAACTTTTTTTTCCAAGTTAATATAGGAACTTCCTAAATCCCAATGCCAGAACGGAATCTATGTTTCGCCACATTGAAAACAAACGAGCATCAGTGAGCGTTGTGTTTGCGTTTGGTGTGATCAATTAAATTTCTAAATATTTCAAGATATGCATTTCTAGTCGTTTACAACTCTACATTGTATTCGAAGTCGTAGGATAATAGAAATACGTTAAAGAGAAGTTTATAAAGGTGAGGTTATTCTATTAGTGTCATTTAACTGTGTGTTTAAGTTAATACTGGAGAAGCTTCGAAAACCAAAGCGTGGTTTGTTTTCTGTGTAATATAGGCTTAGATAAATGTGTTCACGACTTTTTTTTTCGAAATGTATTCGAGACAAATTTTAAGATTTGGCTGACTTAGAGGGAAACATTCAGTAGGAATGCAAAACGTAGTCTATACCCTCGATTCCGTTGTTTATTTAGGTGCGCCCTGATGTAACGTTAGATTATATTGTCTATTCGGCTGGGGATTACAATATCCCGTTCGGCAAGAGTGTAGAGAACTGATCCACCCTGTGCAATTGGATTAAGAACGTTGTTTTTCTCATGAACTAGAGTGCTGATAGGAGTAAATAGCATTCCTTACGTAAGTAGTAACTTTATTTTGCTATTTCTAACGTAAACTAACTCAGCTTTCGTAACTTGAAATGACCAAAGCGCATAGTGGACCAGTTACTTGGTCCACCATTATGTATAGCATTTAAAAATTTTCAAAAGCGACCCCAATAATATTTGCTAATACTCACCTTAGGAGGAGTAGAAATCAGAATATGATGTAAAATCAAGGGGTGATCTGTGTAAGAGAACACACGTACGCATTTGTACATTGTGTCCTTGCACTCATATCACCTCTGGATTTTACATTACATTGTTCATCCGCGCTGGGAGGGTTACAACGATTGAAATTAACACAAAGAAACTGACAGCCACCGTGACCAGGACTCGAGCCCGAATTTCGACAGTAAGTTGCCGGAGATCTGGGTTCGAGTTTCGTTTACGACGACTGTCAATTTATCTGTGTTTTTATTTCAACATTTATCGTACACAGGTTATTTGTGAAAAACATAAAACTTCTAACGATGAAATACATTCAACGGCCTATAGCAGAAGTAGCTAATATTGAGAATTTCCTAAGCTTACTACGTAGGTAATTAGGAACACTGATATTATACTCACTGCCGCGCCAAACTTGAGATGGTGAGGTTAGGTAAAGTTAGGTTAGCTTATTTAAGCCGTTAATAATATTAACGTTACACTAGGACTTTGGAATATATACCATACCTTTAAATAAAATCACTGAGGATTGAGGATAATTTATATTCCTAAACGGAAGTGCTTATAATTGTACAACAGCAGCAATTACACTTCTGCACTACGTATCAGGTTTTAATTTTTCGCTCATAAATTTGCAAAGTTGCTTCCATGTACATAGCGTGCTTTGGTTCCCCTTTGAGTGCGTTTTATAAAATACAGCCTGTCAGTTGTTGCGAGGAAACAGTACCCCGATGAGCTGATCGAAAAGGGATGCGTTACACAAGGTACTAACCAAACGAGTAACGTCTCAAAGCGTTATATAATGTAAAGTCATTACTCTTCTCTTTTCAGTTATTGCTTGACCAATGTTAACTCCAAGATTTGAACTGACGCAGGATGACGCCTCTGTGACGATTACCATTCGTGCACCATATGCAAATGTTGCAGAGACAGAAATCCATATCTTAGAGAATAATTTTCATTTTTATTCGTCACCGTACTATTTACGGTAGGTTTACTTTTGTTTGACAGAGTCTCTGTGAAAATATTGATTTTAGAACTTGGTTCATTAATTAATAAATATATAAAAGGCCTAAAAAATTAGGTTCGTTTATTTATTTATTTTAGAATTTTATGATCCATGGTTGGGAGAGGATATTGAATGGTAGTCGACGAGGTGTTATTTGTACCATCCCGGCAGTTGCCTGGTGTGCCCGAGGAGGAGGAGTCAGGATGGGCGGCCGTTAGGATTGTTCCAAAGTGGGTTTTATTGTGAAACACAATGAATTGAGACAAATTACTTTATAGCGCGATTTCGTATTCGTTTTTTAAAAAGTTTTTTTTTTTTTATTTATGTATTTTACATTACAAACAGTTACATTTCATCAAGATTCATACACAACGTGAAGAATCTGGAAACCTCAGGGAAGTTGATTTCGGAAGGAAAAATCTTTGAAAATTCAGGGAAATTAGTAATTTTTACTCATTAACCTAGAAATATCAGGGAAGTTGAAACTTTCGTATATATTGCAGTAGAGGAGATTGATTTCTGTAGTGTACAATTTGTGGGTGCTTGGAAGGATTGTTTGTTCCCTGGTGGGAGGGTGAATGGGGAACTATTGTCTTGATAAGTTAGTTTCAATTCTCTCTCTCTCTCTGTGCTGTCTCTTTAGTCTGACATTTCTTTTCGGGGCTTATTTATTTAATCATAGTTCCTGGTCCCATTTATTTGTGATGTTCAAACAACTAATTAAGTGCACAGCCTTTTCTACAGATCAATTAAAAATTGTTTACTGAAACAAGAATGCTTTGTTATATGATTTAGTGAGTAAACAGGCTATTTTCCTGAGGTCAAATCAAACATTTGATATTTATTTGCTCTCGGAACCATCTTTACATCCTTGTACATGGTGTGGAACATGTCATAGGTGTAATTTGAAATGTACTGAAATCATTTATTACATCATCTGAACCCAGAATAGAAGTATACTCTTTGAAATTAACCGTGTTGCACTTGTGTTCGTTTACACGGGTACTAAATTCGTTTGATTACAGTTGTTCATTGCGAAGAAGGGTTACCATTCCTGGGTGACCAAACAAAAAATATTTCTGGTTTGTTAAATTTTTGTATGATTTTTTTACCATTAGACCTTGAAATTGCAAAAATAACACCTGGATAATTCAGGAAAATTGAGTTCAATATTTTGATGTTGGAACCTTGTTCATGTAAAAAAGGCAATAGATATACTCGTACCGAAATTCATTTAAGAACCTCACTGTTTAACCAAAATACAGTAGTACCTTTAGGAACATTCCTTCTTACGTAAATGGTTTAAATTCTGTCTTTGTAGTGTAAAGTAGGATCAGGACAACCTTAGATTCTTTAAAAGCCGTTTGGTTTTGTTAACTTGCGACCTTGTTTTTGACAGATTGACGTTGCCTGGTGGCATTGAGGACAATGAAAATGCGAAGGGAAAGTATGATTGTGAGAGTGGCCATTTTATTATTACTGTTCCGAAGCTTAACAAAGGAGAGCACTTCGAAGGGTTGGACATGATTACTTCGCTTCTTGCACCAAAGGGCAGGACGTCGGCGGAAGCACCCAAAATTGAAGTGATTGGTAAGTGTTCGTTTTCACTTTCTTTCTCTTGACTACGAATTTTATTTTAGAACAAAATTAAGCTCTGGGTTGAAAGGTATTGCATCGTAACGATGAGCTATCCCTGCTCGAGATCCTTGTTTAGAATTTCATATGGGGCCACGTGCCTCAATAGTATCTAGAGCGCTAATCTCTCGTG
Source organism: Lepisma saccharinum (assembly GCA_022664845.1). NCBI lineage: Eukaryota > Metazoa > Arthropoda > Insecta > Zygentoma > Lepismatidae > Lepisma > Lepisma saccharinum. The sequence goes on from JAGDQP010046071.1 coordinate 4,452, forward strand.
CTTGGGGTCATCGATTCGATCCCTGCTCATGCCATGTTGGCTTTGTGGTGGACAAACACCGTGTGCGTGGGTTCTCTCACGTCATTCCACCAATTCAATCATCATCCACATGACCCGAGCCAAAGTTGCCTAAAGGCCTTATATGAAGTTCAAATTCGTTCCCTTTCGAGATCTACAGTATCAGTACACAAATGTGGGATTGTTCCTCCGCAAATGGTTATCCTTGCTTCGCTTACGTATTGTTTATTCTTTCGATCTAAGTTTAAGCTCCGTTTAAATTAAGTTGAATCGTATTTATAACCTTTAGTCATCTTTGGCTCTGGTGAAATTCGCAATTTGTGTCTGGTGGTCTGCAAAACCGGTAAAAGTGAGGGATTTTTTTTAACAATAATTTCTTTATTCCTTCCTTTAGCGAGGAAATATTGATAGTGATATACTGTGTGCAGAAGTGTTGAGTTCAGTTTTCAGTAAGTAACGGTTTTTTTGAAATATTTAAAATGTGACCTTTAATTTTGTCTATAAATTTCTGGGGCATACTTTCCTAACGCGGTGGTGGTCTCATTTGTAGCTGCAACGCCACGTTTCCTTAGTGCGTACGTGTATGGTAAAAATGTTTCTAAAATTACTTTTATTCCTTTTTATCCGTTCTTGATATTTCAACATTTCTTTTGTTTGAAAGAAGAAATTTAAATCGGTCGATTCAGCCATATTTGTTTATTTAGTACATAGACTAATTTTCACAAATCGTCGCCCCCATCACAAAGTGACGTATCTCAATATTTAGCAGTTTTGAGTTTGAACTATCAGAATATGGTATTTTGTGTATGTTTTCTTGTCTCAAATCGACGTTTCTCAATTATAAGTCGTTCAAAAGTTATTAACAAAAATAGGTTACAAGAACATTAAGAAGAGCATGAAGGTTCTTTTCTTCAAATCGCCCTCCTGAAAGGTTTGAAAAAAATGAGATACGTCACTTTGTGATGGGGGCGACGAAATGTAGTCAATATAGATCTTAGTAGATATGAAATGCTAATGATGCAGAAGAATGTAATCCATAGCACTCTAGTCTATGAGCTGTAAAATGTAACAACGCTACAGAACGTATCAACTATTTCAACAGTATTGTTTTCGAAGAGACGTATCCTACGAGTAGCAGTGTAATACTTAATTAACAATTTCTTGAATTTTATGTATGTCCTTTAGGCATCTAAGGCTCAGGCCGAGATTGGGGAGGGGAAAGGATTCGGGAAGGTGTCGGCCAGTGTCTATAGTGAAGGTGCCATCTCGGCATTTGACTAGTGTGACAGGAAAAAATCGTGAAACAACCTCAGGATGGTCGACCGCTGGGATCGAACTCATGACTTTCCGAATGCTACGCTAAAGCTCTACCACTGAGCTACAGTGGCTCGGTTTAGTGAACAGTTATAATAAGACACGTGCGGAAGGTAAAATTAGACTTATTTTGCCGTGTATATCAATGACAACCTGGAAGAATGCGATTTAGGTCTCCACAACCAAGGCCTTCATACAAAATACCAATAAACTCAATTGTTGAAGTCTCCAGTCATCAGAGCAAAATGTGTTATATACAGTTATTGAAACAATGTATTTATAAGAAATTTATTTGATTCAATTGAAGGGAGAAACTTTCTGTCCTACCGTGGAAGGATATTGTGTACTGGGTGAAACTATGTATAGTGTGAAAAGGGTGCGGACTGTTGCGGTAACTTATACGTAATTACTTACTTCAAGCGGACATAGCAGCCTCCAGTTGCAGAAATATATTCATTTACTTTAAGGTTTTCGAAGTGAACACAGTTCGTGTTCGGAGGATTTTTGTTCTTAAGCATGAAAAAAAGTATATGAAATAAGACAGTACAATAATTTAGTAAGTTACAAACCTTTGGGTACATTTTGGTATTTTAAGAAATATACTAGGAACATTTTTTATTTTAAGTAACTTATGGTATCAAATATTGGCCTTAAAGGTACCCATCCATCGTCTAAAGTTGTTTATATTTTTAGGACACTAGGGTTGTTTTACATGAAGATAGACAAAGAAACAGGTACGCTTCAGTTTCAAGAAAACTAAGATCTATCATGACTAAATTTTGTAATCCTCAGAATGTTTCTTGCAGTAGAGAGAATACTATAATCATTGCGTTTTGTTAAAATTTCAGGAGGCGAAGAATTACCAGAAGATGAGTCGGAATTTGAGTGGTTTATTGAACAAAAGGTGATGGAAGAACCAGAAATTCGTACAACCGATCCCAGATACGGGTTTGCAAATAAGAGAACGGGTGTCTTCAAAACGCTTATGGTAATTAATCATTAAATGCATATATTAGCGATTTTTTTTTTTTTTATCAGTCTTTCAGCTTCTTGTTGCTTTGGTGTAGAGGCTGTAACTAACCTGACAATTTAAAAACAAGAACAAACACATAGTTTGTGTTGAAGAGTTCTTATTTAAGTGGCTAGCTTACCCAGTGTTGTGTGTTAAAACAGAATTAGTGTATCATTATACAGCGAAACTCCGTGACGCTACAATGTACAGGATGTCAAACATATTTTCAGTTGGGGGTTATGAGGTCAGTTAATGTGTCCCATCGCCGCATTTGTTCTGACCTCTCACAACGTAGGTTGCACGTTCTCAGTTCATGTAACCACGATTTTCCTTTCAATGCTTACGCTGCTTATGGAGTTTTACTCATTGTTTTTGAGTGTACGTTTATTCCGTTCTAAGAAGGATTGCAAGTGTATAATATTGTAAATTCTGTTTTACATTTCTTTCAATGTAATTTTCTTGATGTATTAATTAGTGAAGAAATTATGTTGTGTCATGTATTCACTAAGTGTTTATAGAGATATAGTCAATGTACCATACCGACATTCCATTGATGAAGTTTGAGAAAACCTTTAAGAATATTAGTCGGGATAATCGGTAGCAGGATTCGAATTCGCCTGCTTCACCAGCGTTTATTCAACTTCAAGGCCATAATCACTTAACCATGGCAGCTGAGTTGGTTCGTACGTGTATCATCTATTATTCATGGTGACTTGTGGAATGTCCCTCGTCACCCATTTTAGTTTAACTCTTTTCTCCTAAAAGTCTCCCCATATCACGTGCTACGCAAATATGATTTTTCATGAGTAAGGATCGTTACCATGGAGAGCGTAAAAAAAAATTAAATATTAATATCGTTAAAACATTGAAGATAGTCTTTGGATTGGGAATGGTAAAGCACGCTGTTTGTAACCTCGCTGACTGATGTTTTCCAGGATTCCTCAGTTTGATTAGGCGAATACCAGGATGCTACAGTTACTAATACCTTGGTCACTAGATTTCCAATTTTTATTCCCGGAAGAGTGATCGCCGAAGGATCTCAGCCCTCAGACGTGAAGGGCTTAGGCCAAAGTTGCTAGTTTTTTTTTTACCCAAAATGAAAAAAAAATCTATGTCCTTCATCATCATGACCGGTTTGGATTGAATCGGTCCAGTCGATCTCAGGTTGTAATGACTCAGTCGCCAACGAGCGGTCTTTCCATATCGTCCTCTTTACCTTTCGTTTTGAGTATTGTTATTTCCTTTCTTTTCTTATTTAGTTCTTTTTTATCGTGTGATTCCACTCAGGAAATCATCGATTTCCTGTCTAGAGCGTTACTTTTCGAAAGTTCAAAATCAGAGATTATGTTTTTCCTGTTTTAGCATCCCTATATTTGCCAAGATGTTTTATTCGGACACACAAAAAGGGATACCGCCAATTAAGGAGGTGTTTTAATTGTTATTTTGGCGGACGATCTACAGAAGGGTATTCTTCCTTTATTTCCCTTATTTCTTTTGTTATGACGTTTCATTTCATTCTTTGATTTTCTTTCCAGTTTTTCAATGAGTTAATATCTTCATTCACGTTCGACTGTGTTAGTATTATGCCGTCTGCTGTGGGTAATCCACGCCCACTTCTTGACTTGACGTAATGTGCTCCCTGGCTGGTCAGAGGGGTACGTCATGTGGTCGAAGCTGTTGTGATACGTTCGCAAATCGACTGTCGTAATAATTGGAAGATTTGTAAGAAATAAGCTTCGCATGTAAAATTCTAGACTGCAAAAGCGAAGTTGATAATTATATTGGTTACTGATGGCAACTATGATATAGGTTGACAGCGAAGTTGTCTGCTGTAATTACTGAAAGTTGTTCAAGAATTAACATCGATGAGAAAATTATATACCATCAGAACAAATGAAAACATTTGATGGTGTCATAAAACCGACTACTGGCATTAAAATAATTTGAAGGAAAATGAGGTGAAATATTCGAACGGGATTGCTTTAGCAAAGCTTTTTTATCTTCAAATAAACTGACCAGTGAGGTGGTGTAAAGAGTGTGTTCGAAGAATGTGACAGTGTTTGTGCAAGTTATTTTTTTTTCTTTGTTTTTATTAATGAATTCAAAGCCTTAATTTATTTATTTCATCTATTTTATTATCGTGTGAGTGACTATCTTGGGGTGGGTGAAGTGAGAGTCTATTTTTTTCCCCAAGATGTGTATTGCTCTCTGTAGTCATGCTAGTGTGAATTTTTGCGTGGGTCAGCTATTTCAGGTAAGCATGCCGTAGAATTTAACCAAATTTTTCTCTTCTATAGATCTGTCCTGCAATGTGTTTTGACGTAAATTTCAATTTGGAAACAATGTTTTTTTTACAGTGAAGGTTAGCACCTTGTTTCCCCTCTCCCCCCAGTGATTTGAGATACAGCTTTTTCTTTATCATGCTTTTAGTTACCGAATTAGAAGTTTAAGCATCGGCATTAGAAACTATTTTTTTCTGCAGTTATTTTTCGTGGCCGATTTAGAAATTTTGGTTTATTGAAACGTTTATGGTTAGCTATTGCTGACAATTTTACTGAGCTCTTTTTTCGTTGTTCGTTTCACCGTTTGCCATTACTATACGAAGGAAAACTAAATTAAATTAACCTAACCAAACTGAATGTATTTGTGATCAAGTTTTAAAGCCTTTTTTGCACATACTATTCTGCTTTTGTTTCAACGGATAACCCGAGATATGAGATTTAAGTTGTAAGCTTGGTACAAGTTGTGTTTACCGTGTACCGATAGCTCCTTGCAGTTTAGGTTATCTCGAACAGACTTGCAATTAGATTGTATTTTGGAAATGATTTGTGTAGGCAATTTGTTTGAAGGTTCGAGACTATGTTAACAAATATTTAGTAATACTACGGAATATGTATTGGGTTCTCAAGATTATAATGTCGCATAACCCAAAGTTTCGGTTTTTTGTTCATAGAAATTACACGTTGAAATTTTCTTTTAAGGAAATGGAAATACTATAAAATTTTGAAATGCTGTAAACGTTTTTGGTCTCCCGTTTTGACGTTGAGCGTTTATGTAAATATTTTATTAGTTTTGCAACTCATAAATTTTGAAGAAAAGATTAAAATTTTACTGCGTCATTTGATATCGAATGTTGTTTTTAGAAGTTTTTTTTTCTTTTTACGATTTCAGTTGTAAACATCCTAAAATATGATTTTGTTGAATCGTTAAGTATAGAGGAAATAAAATTCTATTTTTACCCAGTATTTGAGGTGTAAAGTTTTATTTGAATGGTAGTTAGTACACCAAGGTATTAACTTAGCTTCTGTTTATTAATGTTATTCTGTTGGGAAGGTACTTAACCTTTCTCGATGATAGTCCACTTTTCCTGGTGCATCTGAAGTGAGTTTCGAAATCAATTTCGGTTTGATATTTCGTACTAACGTAACTCGGAAAATTAGTCAATACGATTTTTTTCTTCTTGAAGTAAGTGAATACCTACGTTGCATGTGAGTTCTCACCATGCTGATGCATTTGTAGTGGTTAAAGGTTTTAACTTTCCTACATGTTCATCGTGTCTGAACCACCGTCCCCATCCCCCTCTTTTGTCTTTTTCTAGTGTTTCAGCCTTCTGCTGTCACCAACTTTCTTTGTTCTGGCACTTCTTGCTAGCTTCTCTCATGTACGCTTCGTATGCTACGACTAGCTTCAAATAAGTTTCATATTCGGTCTTTCTATGGAAGCGAGGCACTGATGGGTAGGCACCCGCCTTCGCTTTCTCTTCATGGATATAATTTTATAAGTTTATGCTCTCGTCTGTGGCTGAAAGCATTTTCTCTTCCAGATAGGTATGTTGATCCATTTTAATGTGACCTCCCCTCCGGAGCGATATCTTTCAATGTGATGGGCGTTATATGTGTATTAAGTGAGTCTTGATCCTATGGAAGTGGTAATTAGTTTAAATACGGAGTGATTCAAGAAGAAATAGACACTTTGAAATGATTGTGACTTGCGTTAATATTAAGATGTGCTTATGTGTTGCGTATGCATGGAAGGAGTAACTTAAGAAGTTTTATTGTAGTGAATTGCAACCGTAGTACCTACCTGTCAGTGGCACCAAGTGACCACTTTTCTCAAAATAAGCTGCTGCACCGTTGAAGGGCTTTTTTGTTATAGAGTTCAACAAGTCTGAGTCCGCTACTTCAGTGCGTCGCGGGGATTTTCTCTTCCCCATATAGCACATAGTGATGGTTCTGCGCCAACCAGGTAAAAAGTAGCCTCATCATTACAGATCAGTCTGTTAGCAAAATCGTCGTCCGCCGTACGGTGCTGCTTGCAACACTGTTCACGGAGACATTTATTCCCATCTGTGGTAGCTAGGAGCAGCTCAATCTGGTACGGTTTCATTCCTAGATGTTTTTTCAACACCCTCAATAGACAGGTATATCATTTGCGACTAGTAGCGTACATACCGTCAAGGTAGCAGCCATTTTGGGAAAAGTGGTCACGTGAGGTCAATGGCATCACTAAAATATTTTTTTATATATACTCTTTCCATGCATACATGACACATTAGCGCATCTCAATAATAACGCAAGCTTCAATCAATTATTAGAGTGTCTGTTTCTATTTGAGTAACCCCGTATTTTAATTTGACTCAAGGCGTGAGAATAATGCCCTCTATCGTAATACTAAATGTGATTGAAATCATTTCGACTTTGACTTTCTGTGAATCCAGTTACCATGGAACATTGTTCCATGGTCCAATGTTCCTATATAAGAAGTTCAGGTAAAGTTTGGTGAAGATAGGTGCAGTGCTTGAAAAAAAGAGAGAGAGAGAAAAAAAACAAAACAGAACCAGCAATCTATAACTTCATAACAATGTTTCAGAAAGTATTAGGAAAAATATATAACTTAGTGTTTGTAATATTTGTCTACTATAAACTTACGTGTGTTTTTAATTAATTTGTTTTAGTAACATAGTCTACTTGTGTTTGCAGTTTCGCAAGATTTATAGAGAATTACCGTCAGATGTATTGAATTAATGTTCAACAATTACAATCCAGTTGATCCTGAATTGTAATTATTAAAAACTCTGTACCTTATAAATAAATAAATAATTGCTCTGGAATGGTTTATCTTATAATATTATTAGATTTTATTATAATGATATTTGGTACCATATATCGTTGTTCCTTGCAGTCAGAATTACACGATGTCATTGATTTGCCAAATCCGGATTCGACTCCAGAATCGGAAAGAACCTCTCTGCGGTGGGAGAACGAGACAAAGAGTTTCAGTGAAGGTCACTACCTGGCTGACTTCATGGAACCAGAATATATCAAACCATTTCTCGACTACGTTGCTCCCTGGGAAGAACTTGTAAATACGAAAAAGGAAGGTAGGTCGAAACTGTCAATTATATATTCATAATTTAATTTTATTTTATTTTATTACTTACCAAAATTATGTTCCAGGAAACATTCCAAGAAATAAAAGGCCTGGGAGAAACAGATGCCTCCTTTGTCAACTAAATAGGAAATCTGTGGTATCAATGTAACTCGTGATGTTTTAATAACTTCGTGTGCTAGGCTGGGATTTGTGAACGTTTCAGATGCTATTGTTACAATAGAAATGTATGTATATGTTTATTTGGTCGCATTTTTATTGTTTGTGAAGTTCCTCTCTACCTGTTATTATATTCTGATATGTAATACCGTTTTTCCTAACTTATGTCAACATCTTGGGTATATATTTATGTACATTCAGAAATATATATTTACAGTATGTTGTGCCTGCGTTTTAAGAACTTTATGCTAAAAAGCGCTGAGTCACTAATTTAGAAAAAAAAGCACTTTATCACCACGTCCTGTCAACGTTCATTTTCTATCTGTCATTTGCAAATTCAGAGTTGCCAGATACTTCGTATGGAGAAATGTTCACTTCAGGCTAAGCAAAATTCAAACAGTCAGCGATCTAAGTTTATTTTATCGTATTTTTTTTTAAGTGTAAAACCTCGTATCCTTTCGGTATGAGAGACCTCTGTATATAAAATTTTTACTTCTGCAATTGTGTGTTTTGTAAATTTGAAATGTTGTGACAAGCCAGACGTGGTGTTGTCCTTTTTCACGTCTTTAATATGTGCTTTGAGTGAAGTGTTCACTTCGTACTCAGTGTTATCCCCTAATATGTGAAGCTAAAGTGCTCCCTTCGCATTAGTGTTATCTCTAATCTGTGAACCTTAACGTGTGACTAGTAAATTTAGTGACTGATGCTTTCTCAGCATGAAGATTTTAAATAAAGTCCAGGCTCAGCATATTTTTATTAGAGCAGCAGCAAAGTAAAAACAAATTCTAAACCTCTCCACTCATGGATTATATATAAATTCGTACGTGATTGATGTCTTATGGGAACCTGTATATTTATGTCTGGTACTCCGTCTGTAAAACTTGTGCGGGAGCAGAAAAGTATATTTAGTGCGTTCAACAAACATGCGTGTAATATACAGAAATTACACCAAAGTAAGTTTTTATATAACGGATTACTTACCATTGTTTTCTTTCTCAGATCACTGCTATACACACAATTACAGCCTACAAGGGCGTGAATAAACAGAAATTGATTAGTTCGTTAGAAATTTTCAAAATGGAAGGAAGAGCCGATAAAAATGTTATTCCATGGAGATTGTTAACAATGCTGAATGGGTAACAACGAACAACAATGTATAACATGGAATGAATCAAGTGCTTACGAAACCCAAGCAAATCTTACTTTTAACATTACAAAACATGAAAAAGATTTCCAATATTGAAGCCAGGAAATGATGGAACTACTAACCAGTGAAATAATCATTGAAGATAAATTATTATGCTGCGCAAGGACTACACTGTTCTGGACCGAAAGGACTTCTATAGTTTCGGTTCAAAAGAATTTACAGAGAATCAAACCGTAGAATCCTTTCGAGCAGTGGCCTTAAAATAGTACATCTGCACAATTAAGAAGAAAAAAAAAATCATAGGAATGAACACCTTATGGGAAGTGAATGTTGCATGTTCCTTGGTTCCCTCTATGAGAGCATAGATGCGCTAGTGTCGCAGACTGGGGCGTGAAAGTATTATTGGGAAGTAAATGTGGGTGATTTTCCTCTTCTGTTTCCAGTACGAGGTTGAGGTGTAGGGTTTATAGAATTAGTATTATTATTATTTTGAAGTGTTTGGGCATTAACAAAAATGACAGTTTGAATGATATATAAATAAAATTTATAGCTGTAGTCTCTAGGAGTAGAAACTAGAATTCCGACTGTGGGAGGCTGGTCGATCACTGAGTTAATAACGATAAACAACTTTTGTGCACTCAGATTCCGTTGTCTAGTAGATACGGTCGCGGACTCCGGATCGGCACTGAGGAAACAAAGATTCGAATCTTGGTGCTGGTCGTACTGACTGATGTTTTCCAGGGATTTTCTCAGTTTCTCCAGGAAAATGCCTGTATGTTACGTATACAAAGTGCCTGTTTCCGGAAGATTTCTCGTAGGGGGATGTCATTCCTCCGACATGTAAATTAAATAGATCTCAGGTTTTAGAGGAGTGACAGATGAGCAGTTGGAGGGGAACTTTGCAGTCGCGTAGCCGTTAGAGCTCTGGATACGACGCTTTGAGGGATGACGTTACAGAGTGACAGCTTTAGTGGAACTAGGTTCACTCAACTGTTGTGGAAAGCCAAAGTAATCCGCGTGATTTTTAGCTAAAGATTTTTTTCCGCAAATCTTGAACAAGTAACATTTGATTGTCTCCAGGCCATGTTTGGTAATGCGCTGAGTAGGTTGTTGCTTAGGGCAGCCTGCCGTAAGAAGTAAAAGGAGGAAGATGAAAAGGAAATGAAGGAGGCGGGAAAGAGAGAAAAAGGTTAGGTTTCTTGAAGCCATGTCAGAACAGGAAAGAAAGAAGAAGAAATGAAAGGAATAAAGAACAGGAAAAACAAGAAAGGAGGGTAAAAACAATTGAATGTGAAAAGAATATGCGGAAAAATAAGGAGACTAAAGAAAGATAGAAGACAAATGATAAAAAAGATGAATTATTGGGATTTAGTGTAAATATATGATTTGACATTTAGTTTAAATTTTATTGCAAAACTGGCGCATTTCCTTGTTATTTAGCCATTAGAATCAGCGATATTCGTCAGCTATGACATTGAGTAATTCCTTAGTGTGTGCGCTGATATTATTTCTTACAAAGGGAGTTTAAGTGAAAGAATGACTGAAATTATCTGCTTCTACTCCCACCTGGCATAATAACTGATTGCACCTAGGGTTACAACATACTTACTTTGCTTAACTGAACGTAGAAGAACTACAGAGTTTCCGTAAATAGTGAAACTCATCGTAGATTGGGCACTACTTGACGTATTGACTTTGACTAACATCTTAACTTCAACTCATTGAATTTGGATTTAAACCTGTTATTTAAGATGTGGATCATGTTCAATTCTGCTTGTCTCAGTTTAAAAGCTCAGTAGCTGCTAAACTGACGGAAAGGATGAGTCCTACCATTTGAGTTTGGTTCCCATCGTAGTAAGTAAAAATGATCCAACCAGACACCAAATGTAAAAATCCTTCTTTTGATTTGAGTAAGGAGGAATGAAAGT
>JAGDQP010046073.1:2246-15416 GCA_022664845.1 Lepisma saccharinum
TCCTACTAATGATTCTTATCAATATTCGCAAACAACTTAGAAGAATTTACACAGGTGGCACTTGCATTTTCTTATCTCTTCTTTCATTTTCCGAACTCTCTAACTAATTATCAATTTCATTTCAATATTTTATTTCTATTACATTGCTTTGGAGAAGAATTCATCAATAATTAATTAATATGGAACTTACTTGGGCGCAGAGTCTGCGGTCGGAAACGCTGTCACGACGGGGGCATTGAGTACTCTGAGTCTCCGTCGCGTCGCAAGCGGGTGAAATGCCCGAAATTGGTACCAGCACCATTCAAACTAGGGATTTACGATTCACAATTATTTATAAATAACAGTATAAATAAATAAAAGCTGTGTTCGTCTAAATAAGATTCATGATATTGTCTGTCTCACAGTAAAACCACCTTTTCTTATCAGAAGACGACCTCAACATTCCCCTATTATGAACCGCGTGCCTCACGTCAATGTTCCCGACGTTGCCGTACGTCAAGCGCTCCTCTCTCTACTGCAAGTAAAAACCTAACTGTGCTGTTTCAAAATAAGAAGGAAAGGTCTGTAAAGGAAAGAGAAGGGGGAAGTCTATTCCTGTCATTTAAAGTTTGGCAATAACGTTTTCCATTCTTCAGCAGCTGTACAGTGCGTCGGAAATTATGATTTATGACTGAAGCGGTTTGTCCTTTAGATCAAGAATTTCAAGAAAAAATTATTCCGAAGAGATGCGACAAAGTATAACAGCCATTATAGCCAAACCTAGTTACAGAACACTTAATACAACCTAGTATAAGTAGTTATCTTGGAAAGGGTTTCTATAGGAAAGGATTAGAATAGGAACATATCCTCAAGTCCCTTGTTATTTTGTTTTTGTTTTTTATGTTTGTAGTGTAGTTTATGTTTTTTTATGTATTACCCCCTCCTCGTCCTCGTCCTTTGTCTTGTCTTTGTCACCAACAAAACTGTAACTATCAAAATAAAGGAAAAACATATTTGCTATGATGATACCCGGCCGACTTTTTCTTTTAGGTAATTGGCCTAAAAGCCCGCGAAACTGAGCAAATGAATGAAAAAATCGTCAGTGCGCTCTCTTTTGGTCAAATGCAAAACGCGGTTTTTGAACAGTTGAACAAGTGGGCAAATACAACGTTACAAAAAAAAAAAAAAATGTACATCGTCCACTTCTTTCCGTTGAAGACTACATTGATTCTAAACGTCAAAATAATCGTTGAACAGGCGGACATTCCGGGGTCACCTAAGAATGAAGGTGGGAGATGCATTCGAGAGTTACTTGGACCAAAATACGTGTCATCTATAATTTGTCATTTGCTCGTGCGAATGTAAAAGCATGTAGTTCTTTTATTAAATGGGTTTAGTCATGATTTAAGATCTTTTTTTTTTCAAATATACAGGGTGATCAAAAATTAGTTGTCATCGTACCGTCATAGACTTCAAACTTGCACTATCCAAAAAATTCATATTTGAAAATTCCTTAATGGACGCTCAAGGGATTCCCCGAACGAAGTACAGGATTCCGGAATATTTCTGAACTAGAGGTAGGCGGAAATTATCATGAATTAAACGATTTCCTCAGCATCCAATCGGACAATCTCTTTGATAACAAATGAATAGCACGTTTCATGAAATTATACAATTCTTACTCCTGTTATGCAGCCATGCACTTTTTTTCTTTAGAAAATCGTTCGGTATATGGAATCTACTTGAGATAGCGACTTGGCGCAAATGAATTATTCTTTCCTGGTGGAAAGCCGTCCCATTCATGCTAATTTCAACCCATCTTTATTTTGCTGGGCCGCATCAGCTTTGCTTTTCGTGGTGTTACAAAGATGAAGTTCTAAAGATCATTTTCCTATGCTTTGGGCAGAATATATTTCAAAAACTAAGCGAAATTCTACAAATTACAAAGATACATTTTTTGGTGCTTATTTTGATGAGATCTTTTCGTTCGTAAAATTTTGACTACTAATTTTTGTCCACCCTGTATGAAGACACTCTTTCAAGTGACTCAGAGCTTTTTACATTCTTCTGACAAGATCAGTTGACGAGAAGGTTACGCGTCATGGAAAAGAAAGCTTTACAGCGACCTTGTACACGTTTGGTTATGTTGTTCACACGAAGAATTCATCTACAGAGGGATTTCTCAAAAGCCTTACGCAAGTGTATATACAGGGCGATTAAAAAGTGATGCAAAACTGAATTCCTTTCAATTCATGAGCTTCAGAGATACCCCAATATACCCAGGCATAACGTAGTAACTCAAAATGAGAAGCGTATTCGCGAACAAACGTCTAAGTGACATTTTCAAATTAAAAAAATCACGAGTACATTTTTATACATAACAGGAAAAATATGAGGCATAAAATATTCGTACTCTGCACAAAGACATGTTAGACTAAAGTCCGCTTTTGTACAAAGTATGAATATTTTATGCCTCATATTTTTACTGTTATATATAAAAATGTACTCGTGAATTTTTTTTATTTAGAAATGTCACTTACGTTAGACGTTTCTTCGTGCATAAGCTTCATATAATGACATAACATGTCGGCCCAGTAAATCACAATAAAACATGTACCCAGTAAATGCATTTGAGCAAAATTAATGATTGACTAATGCGGCTATGGAGGAATTTCTATGCTTATCCTATCACACAATGATCATTACTGGACAATAATATTTCTAAATTAGAAAATACTCGTTATGCGTCAACCTTCTATTTAGAAACTTTGATCGATCTGAGTCAAACGCAACACCATTGACCATTTCGGACAGTTGCCTGGTAACTTCAGGACAAGAACTCATCAACGGATAAACAACACTGTGTTTGACATAAGAAGAAGGTACCCAGCGAGCCAGGCGACGCCGGCCCGACGCGTAGTCGGGAAGTTGTCGCTCGCCCACCTTCTTCCCGACCCCGTTCACACTGCCATACATTAATTGTTTTAATGAACTGGAAGACGTATGGTTGTAGAAAAAGAACAAACTTTTATTAGAGTTTGTCTTTTATTCCATGTTTTCACCTTCGATTACTGTAAAAAATTTCTGCACTTGTCGGTGACTGGATTCGAACCTAGCATCTTCTGAGCGATTATAGTGTATGATAGTGCGCCGCTCTAACCACTACTGCATTTTATTAAAAAATTTAATGAACCAAATCCAAAATCCAAAATAACAAGGTTATTCCAAAATATAACAAAGTAAGAAAGAAAAAACAAATAGAATAAAAAATTAAAAAATAAACAAAAAAAATCACACAATCAACATTAGTCAAGAAACAAAGAGAAAAATAAAGCTCACTGTATCATACTCAAAATCGAAAAATAATCATCTCTTATAATCACTAATACAAAGCTCTATGCATAATGTCTTCTAGCTAGATGCTGTGGAATACGCTGGTAATGATATAACAGCAATTGCAAATACAAAAAATATATAAACAAATAAAAAATCTGTGAGCTCATATTCTGATTTCAGCAAAGATATCGTTAACGCTACTAGCCAGTATACAAATTTGCGTCCAATAGGAGGAAAATATTTGTAATGCGGTCGCATGATGACCTCTGAAAACAAAATATCTTTCGGATTACATCTTACGACTCGACTGAAAATCTGTTGAAAACGATGCCAAATACCTATATTTTGAGGACAAACTATTAACTTGTGAAATAAAGATTCGGTCTGATTACATCTGAGACAGCCCTCATCGTCTATTATCTGGTCAGCTTTTAAGTTACATCTTCTAAGTTGTAAGCAATCTAAAATAATTGATGATGTAATGTAACATTATTTCTAAGGGAATTGAGATTAATACATATATCCTGCCATTTTACACGCCCATAATTTATCTCACTATGTGGATTAAACAAATCATAATTACTTTACTCCGGATAAAATGTTTTTTTTTTACAGAAAAGTCCTCATAAGGAATGTTACGCACTATGGCATAAGCAAAATCTAAGAAGAATTGCGAGTAGATCTTCATTGGTCCCTGTATTTTACGTATATGAATGGGTAAAACGTCATCCAAATTATTTATCGCTATCGAAATCGCATCATAAGAGAGCGTTAAATTCGATGTACAAAGAACATAAATAAAACGATGTTCTAGAAGGGCTTTAGCTTGAATGTCTACATTTTTCAGGTTCAGACCTCCACTCTGAAACTTTTTATACAACACTATCTCAAAAGTTGTCCTGTCCATACAAAATAGCCAATATTTATTTGTAACTGAGTATAAAACTTTATAGAAAAGCAAAACAATTACATTAAATAGTAAATTTTACTAAAACAAAATACTTTTAGAAAACGAGCTCTATCCAAAAGAGCGGACTAACCGTTTCTATACATCTGACAATCTCTAGTAAAAGTGATTAAGAGTCTATCCTCTGCGAATTGAGTTGTTTGATGATTGTCACTAAACCATCGTACACCTAAAATCATCATATTAGTAATAATATTTATGAAAGACAGATGTTCCGCTCGAATATTTAATTTCAAATTTTAAACCTGAGTTT
Source organism: Lepisma saccharinum (assembly GCA_022664845.1). NCBI lineage: Eukaryota > Metazoa > Arthropoda > Insecta > Zygentoma > Lepismatidae > Lepisma > Lepisma saccharinum. The sequence continues at coordinate 6,782 of JAGDQP010046073.1, forward strand.
TCCTAGGGTTAATGGCTATATCTGACATATTTTGAAAATGCTTTAATAAATTAAAAACCTGAGTCAACTCCGTTTCTGACTGAGCTACACACGCGTACGTGATGTCATTCATGTAACTTAAACACTTAGGATAGCGATATAAAGTTATTCCTTTCCTCTGAAAGGAATTACAGAATTAAGTTACAGAATTATATATTTCTGTAACCAAAGGTAACATTACCAGACTATATAGCATAGGAGAACAGAAGCAGCCTTGAATAAGGCCTTTCTCTAGTTTAATTTTATAGCTAAGATGACCATTGAGTGACAGTTTCATCTCTCTTCGATTATAAATCCAATGCTTTTGAGGAATTTTTTAAGACTTGATACAAGTAGTCATGCTGCACTGCATCGAAAAGGTCTACTATAGTCTATCTTAAGCAACAACAGACGGAGCATATTTCCCCCCTGCGAATACAAGAGCAAATCCCTGATATTCATCAAATGAACAAAACTCGGGTTCATCCCATATATCCCGCCCTGGCAGGGGTGTAATCATTTAAGAACCACCGATTTTAAACGAGTTGCCAAAACTCTAAAAAGAACTTTTTCATCACAATTTTGAAGATGAATGAAACGACAGGAGTCAAGCGAGGCAATATTATTGTTTTTCTTTATAAGAACTCTTATAGTCGTAAACATGTTCGTGTCTATTGCAGGATTGTTCCAAAATGAATTAAAAGCCAATTCAAGCTCACTCGCTATCTTATCCGAATATCTTTTACACCAAGGACCACAGAAGGATCTTCACCCCTCATTGAATGAGCGTTTAAAAGAGCAATAGCGTCTTTAATTTCCTTTTTTTAAAAAGGTTCAATTCATCTATTTTGATCTTCTAATAATAAAGACGGAAGGTTAGTCGAAAAATCAAGAATACGGTCGTTCCCCCAGCTTTGTTTGGAGATACTAAAAAGTTTCGAGTATTGCTTAGTAACACCTTTGTAAACGTCTTCATTTCTCCAAGTGACCCCTTGGTCATCCTCAAAAGAATTTATAATACGAGCCTCCCGGCGTTTCACGCCTCGCAATACAGAGTATAAAGAGGGGGTTTCAAAAAGCCCACATTTATTTAAAGTATTGCGTTTTTCTAAACATCGAAGATTGTCAAGGTGAAGACGCTTAATTTTGCATTGCATATTCTTAATTTTAGGTAACCAATTAGAATTTGTCATAACCTTTTCATTATAATCCTGGAATACATTATTAGAGAAATCAAGCAGTATCTGTCTGCTTATCCGTGTTCGCTAGACTTGAACAAAACTATTATATTCAAATCTGAAAAACTTTTTTTCTGGACCATACTTGTAAATGTCCTCCTACCCCAGGAACAAGCTTATCACTATCTAACCGTAATTGGTTAGCCATTCTAATAAACGATTCATTATTAATAAAATCACTATTTAAACGCCATATCCTTTTTGTTTTTAAATGTAACGACGTATCCCACTTGAAATTACATATTAACATTGCGTGGTCGCCAATAGCTAGACGCCTCACCTTTATATCTTGAATAAAGCGTTTCATTTCAGTCGAACAAAATATATAGTCAATACGACTTTTAACAATACCTTTAAAAAGTGAAAAGTGAGATCTGATTGTATTTTAAATTCCAGTCCTCTAAAAACTGGTAATGGTCTACAATTTGACTAAAGCTAGGACTAATATTGGAATCAGACGATGAATAACCTTTTCTATACACCGAATTCCAGTCCTCAAAAACCAAGTAATATTTCGTCTTAATAGTATTGAGATATAACACTATTTGTTCAAAAACCAAATTTCTTGCTTGAATAAAATTTAAACCACTCGGAAGGTATACATTAAGCAAATATAATCCCGAAACTTCTATCGCAAAAAACCTGCCATCTGGCGATTTTAAAAGTTCGGAATAAGAAACATCTCCACGAATTAGGTAACTGACACCCACTTTATCTACAAAATTATAATTTTTAATATATTTATGACTCGAAATGTGAAGTTCTACTGGGCTTGTCTCTTGTAAATCTAAAAATTAATATGAATCGAGAAGTCAGATTATGTCTTCTTGAGAACTGAATAAGTTACATCACTTGATCCTCTGCAGATATTAAAAGTTGCAATGTTCACATTAAAGACCCCCATAGTTCCAATAAGCAGGGGGTTCAGGACCACCAGCACAAAAAATCTCCACACTTGCATCTTGGATGGAAGATTCTAGTAGTACACAGTAAAAAATAGCTGTGTTAATTCAACACAATGCGGTGTCCCACCGTGACTACCACTTTTGTGTGTTAAATCAACACAACACACGGTGTGGACAAAGTTACCCTCACGACTTATGCCATGATTTAATCACTTTTCCATTGGTCAATTAGGGATCACAATCCCCATTTAATGAGAATATGTTCCATTTCTATGAAAGCAAGCGCAGCATTTGACATGTTGTTACGATAAAAAAGCAGTAATGCTGCTCAAGTGTTTGACTGTCGCCATCTTGCTTGCTTTCATAGAAATAGAATATTCTCAATAAATGGGAATTCTGGTTCTCAATTGACAAATAGGAAGTGATTAAACCATGGGATAAGTCGTGCAAGTAACTTAGTTAGTTTTGGGGATTCAGCAACATATATTTGAACCCATACACTGTTTAAATCTATAGTGTAGTCGTTTAATTCAAATGTTGTTCCCTAAATATCGTTTGCATCTAGTGCCTTTTCTGTCTGACGATGTAGAAGTCGGTAAGACGCCCGACTTCTAACTGAGCAACCCATGTTCAAATTTCACTGCAGCTGTAACTTTTTTTTTCACAGTACCGAAATCAACACCGTGTGTTGTGTTGATTTAACACACAAAAGTGGTAGTCACCCTGGGGCACCGCATTGTGTTGAATTAACACAGCTATTTTTTGCAGTGCATTTCTCCATCTTGAAAAGTCAAGAAAAAGAGTTCACCTCTCTTTTCTATCAAAAGGTAGTATTCTATCGCACAAACCTGACTAATTCGACGATCGTACAAGCGGAATAATTCACTAGCACTTCTGAAGAAAGTCCACACTACTAAAATAAAGCCGAAAGTATAACAAAAGAACAAAATAAAGTTAAAACTTTTCGTATTAACGAAGGAAACGATTAATCACGTACTATGCACTTCACTTTTTAGTCTTTTTTTCGTGCATCTACTTCCGATTTTTTAATGGACTACTTTGAGGTTTCTTAAATTTTGTTAAACTTACCTCCGCTTTACGTTTTAAACATAAATTAGAACTAGGACCAAAAAACTGAATGAACACTTCCCTCTCCTTCCTCCGTCGAACTCTAGTCCAGGGATGTGATCTTCGCTTCGGTACTCTTCTCTAACACAAATTCAATGTTCTCATCAATTTTGTGCTGGTTCAATTTCTGCACCACTCAATCAACACTAGCACTATTTTCACGGAGATCTTCACTCTCTGAAGAAACAGCCGAAATAGACTGGAATTCCGCCACTCCACAGAGACTTCTGTCCAAACCATTTCGTCAATCGGATACTTCTGAAAGTCAAACATGGAATGTAGTAACACACACACTATATCATTACAGAATGGCGTTAATCCCGGAAATGTGGATGTTTATTCTAGATTACACAAACATTTTTCGAAAGCAAATCGTCATAGAAAATGCAACTACAACAAACCTCCTATCTATGCAACAGGATTACTGTCACTTTTACTAGATTCAGATGATCATCAAAGTATCGTGATTATACTACTATTATTAGCTGCAACTCGATCAGGGATTCCACCAGGATTTTAAATTCTGGGGTGTAAAGTCAAAATTGGGAGGGTGTAATAAAGTTTTGTATGGTTTCAATCGATTTTTCACAGCAAAAAAAATTAAAGTACGGGGGGTTGTCGAGAGTTTTGGGGTAAACATCCCCCACAGGGGGTGTCTGGCGGAATCACTGAACTTGATGTTTCCCAGTATGTATGCATTTTAAGTTTTCATTTAGCCGTTCATGAGTAACGTGAAATATCAATCCATTTGTTGTGGTAATAATAATATAATGCAATATTTATTAATATGGTGCGAACAGCATGGTGCCAATCCAGCACTAAGTCATACACGATAGATATACAGATAGATATACAGGCAAACAAGGAGTTGTTAAATATAGAAGTTTGATAGCAATACAATTATTTTACATAATAGTTGTTGATTAAACGTCCGAAGAAAATACAATCTTTGTCAGACTCAGTCAATAATTTATGATGCCTTGTTCTGTACAAGGGAACAGCTAATTAAACATTTTCCGTCTATGTTCTAAATTTTAATTTTATTTATGACCTTTAGGCATCTAACGCTTAGGCCGGGATAGGGTAGGGAAAAGGATTCGGGGGCGGCCAGGGTCTATGCTGCTGGTGCGCCTGAGGGAAAACCGCTGGGATTGAACCTACAATCTCCCGAATGTTACGCCAACGCTATACCACTGAGCTACGGCGGTTCGGTTAATGTTCTGCAGATTCCAGATTTAAAAATTTACGTCAGTACTCGTAAATTTTTGGGAATAAGGCAATTTGAATTTATAACATAATATTCTGAAAACGGAATAATAATAATAATAATAATAACACTCTCTATATAAACAGAAGTCGTGACTGACTGACATCAAATCGCAAGCCAAAAGGTTTAAGCTAGAAACTTGAAATTTATGTTCAATCTGGCTTTAATGGTCAGGAGCACAACAAGGGCATATTTCGAAAGTAGAAATGAAGGAAAAAGGTCATTCCTTATTTTTTTTAATGAAAACAATTTAAAAAGTTAAAAGGTGCCTTCGGTGAGATCGAACCCGATACCCTTAGAATAGCTCTATCCACTAAACCATATAACCAAATACTCGAAGACGGCGTCCGAGTCGAGTAAAGCTGCGAGAAACAGCTAGTAATAATAATCAATCATAAGTTCCTGATCCCACAGAGAGGCACCTTTGTTTCTAACAGATGCAAAGCACGTTTCCTCTTTCCATATTTTACTACTACAAGCACAATACATTTATACCCAACATCCAATGGAAGACGATTCCTAAAATCTCTAAGTTGCGACATTTTATTTCATAATTGTGAGTTAGAAAATATAAAATGGATACAAAAAGAAAAAAAAAATCAGCGCCACTCCAGCTGAGCTGAGATGTGTCAAATAGGTTCTACTTTCTTTATTTTAGACCTGCCGGCGGAAATATTTTGCAACGGTATGCCGATACTTTAGTTGCATAAATTCCACATTAAATCGGTCGGCACATAGACGGACCCCCAACTTTCTCCCGACCATTAGGAAGTGGGTGGGACCCCGCTTATTTCCCGATCATCAAGAATAGACGGGGCCCCGCTCTTTTCTCGACCATCAAGAAATGGGCGGCGAACCGCCTATTCCGGACTTAAGGCAATGGACGGGAGCCCATCCTTTTCCCACCATCAAGTGCTGGAATTGGTCAGGGTTTCGTCTCTATGCCGGCAAGTCAGAGGGCGACGGCGGCCCCGGAAATGACCCGATGACCAAATGCCACTTGTGGCTGCACACCGACCATCCCCTTCTATTTCCCTACCAATATCCCCGACCATTTGCCGTCCTGGTCTGCATTTGGCTTCCTGAGTAATGACCACTCTAACGAAAACTGTTCAGTCACGGAAATATGTACTGCGGGAGTCTAGCAGTTATTTAGTCTATGGCCTAACATTTAGTTTCTATTTACCGTACCTTATATTTATGGACTAGATAGGCAAACTTTAGACTAAGGCTGTTACATCTGTTCCTCAGACATGTCACGGCCTAATCATAACTCCCTGTCTGGCCGATAAATATAATTTAAATATAAAGCTAAATATTAGTTTTTATTCAACTCCCGCAGTACATATTTCCGTGGCAACCGCTATAGATGACCTTTGCATTAACCTTGATTAACGAGTATTAAGAAAGCAATGAGTCCTTACAAGACTGTTCATCTCTCTCTAGTTACTTGGAAAGCAAGGTAATATCAAATAATGTATATAAGAATGATTAGGCGATAAGAATCACTTTCCTTTTTTTAAAAAAAAGCATGACCTTGTTACTTTTTGTTGAGGTGAAGGCACAGCCAGCGAAAGAGACAGGGGCATAGCAGTAGGTCATGGTAAGCGAGGATGCACGGAATTCTGGGCCAATATTTCTTCACAGTGACAACAAGGAGCAAAGAATAGAATTGTTTACATTTCAGAAAACTTGAACTGAACTCAAACTCATTAAATAGGTTGACCACCAGAGTGATCCGTTTCGCCAGCGAAGATACAAGATAGTTTGAGATCTACCTCAAAATTCGACGCGTATCTTGAAAGTTGAAATAATAAGTAACTCACATATAATCTCCTAGAACTACATTATCATGTAATCGAGTTTAGTATGTCTTGGTTTTTAAGTGTGAGAGAAGTACAAGTTATCCTATAGGTCAGTGATTCCCAACGTGTTGTACACGTACAGTCACGGAAGCAAGTACTGCGGTAGTCTAGCAATTATTTAGTCTATGGTCTAGAATTTAGTTTCTATTTAACTTTTATCAATGGACTAGATAGGCACCCTTTAGGATAAGCCTGCCACATACCGTTCCTCAGACGTGTCATGGCTTAAACAACTGCCTGTTTGGGCCATAAATATAATTTAAATAAAAAAAACTAAATGCTAGTTTTTATTTAATTCCCGCAGTACCTACTTTCCTGATTGTACTCCCAGAGGGTACGAGTCCAGACATTTAGGATTAGGATTTTACGAAAAAAAAAGAGAAAAGAATAACGGTGAAAAAAAAACCGTAAAAATGTAAGACAAGATGAAAGTCAAAAGGTGTTATTTTTATTTATGGCCTTTAGGCATCTCAGGTTCAGGCTGGGATAGGGTTCGGGGGAGGATGTTAGGTAGTAATCCAGAACCTAGTTTGTTGGTACTATCCCGGCATTTGCCTTTGAATGGGATGACTAGCGCAGCACTAAAGCATGGTTTCAGATGAAAATTGTGGGCCGAGATTGGGGAATGGTGGTACGGGTTGGTTGGAACGGAACGGAATGGCATTCGGGAAACAGGTCAGCCAACGAAGAATCCCAACAGAAAGCCAACCACACGCGTGCGATAACCCAACCAACATTCACAAAATAACTTGACCCAACAATATTCCTACAATTGAACAAACGAACTTCGGATGATGGGCCATCAAGAACCTCAACTACGAACCAACCATAACAAACGATTTGCCCTACAGTAGGTACATACCGGTATTTATATAGTGTCTCATTTATTAAAAAGAATACATAGAATGAATGAAAATTTCCATTCATGGAGATTTGTATCATATTCCTTGGCAAATTCTGAGACAAAAAAAAAAATGCCCTTGGCAACTCCAATGTTGACTTCTATAGCAGCAAAAGCCATGTGCATTTAAACGGATAACATTATAAACAAAGTATAATATCGACTTTCTGATTGTGAGATAGTATTTCGAACTACAGAAAACTCGGTTGCTTCATTTTTAGACCTAGGTTTAATACAAAATTTAGAAAGTATTTCTGTCTTACATTTTGCCAAGGTAGTAGTAGATAGGAATCTTCGTAGGCGCGAATTTTCATTCAACCTGTACGAAGGTAATAATTCCTGCAACTCTTCTTGAAAACCTCAAGAAAAACGAGGTTCATCTGAACTGAATATTTTGTAGGTTTGCTACTGAGTTTTCAGGAGATGCCTAAAGGGCGGCCATAAATAAAATTCAAATCCCGTGCAAATACTGGACACATTAATAAAAAATACAACACGTTTTACTATTTGAAATCTACTGTTAGCTTTGTGACGTAGCATTTCGATCATGATCACAAAGAGGAGAAGAGTGAGGTATATTTGACGGACGACAACAAACAACACTAAGAGACAGCTAAAATACGTAATTTCGTTGAAAAGTATTTTTTTTAAAATTACAATTACATTTTTTTATTGGAATATAACACATTTATCGAATATTATAAATTCTTCGAAACATGGTTGGTGATACTGTGATTAGCGCACCTGTTGACGGATTTCGTTGTACCAACATATAGAAAATATGTCGTTGGCCCTTTGTATGCTATGTACGTTGACCCATTGTTGGCATATTGTTGGTGCGGTTGCGCAAGTACGCCAATAAAATACCAACGATGGGCTAACATACTTTTCCTACAAAGGGCCAATGACAGATTTCCCATGCAGGGCCAATGTCGGGACAAATTTGTTTCTCCATGCCCAACAATACAACAATCTACCAACGTCGGCCCAACGATGTGTGCTACTAAGCCTGCTTCACTCGCTTGGTTACTTAATTTGACGAATGGTTTGAAGTCTGCCGCTAATGTCTTGTGAGGACACCAATACAAGAAATACGCCGAGATTATCTGCAGCTACCAAGGGAACAGCAAGTGAAAAAGATTGGGAAACACTGTTGTAGGTAATGCTAATTAGGATTAATTTGCGTATAACAGTACTTTTTTATACTCGAATTGCTTCAGAAATACTGTACACTAGAATGTGAACTTATGCGTATAGATTTTTAAGTGGACTCCGAAACACGGTGCTCCTCGGATTTAAACCCACATCCACGC
>JAGDQP010046075.1:0-15416 GCA_022664845.1 Lepisma saccharinum
CCCCCCCTCCTCCCATCGAAGTTCCATTATTTCGGAAGCGGTTGCAGAACAAATCAGCACAAACGTAGCACAAACGAATGGAATAATTAGTTTCTTAATATCTCTTGGTGGTTGGTGGTGTGGGGGGAGGGGGCAGGACGACACACATGGAGATTTAGGTTGTTCATGATACTAAAGATATGGCTGAGATATGACACTTGCACCAGACACTTGAATAAAAGAGATTGTTGATGATGAAAATACTGATATAGCAATAAAAACATTCTGTGTTAAGTGAAATATATTTCTGACATTGAAAATTATTCGTCATGAAACATAGATGAACATTTCATTTGAAATAGAAAAATTTGTTCTCAAATACTGTTTTTTTTTATTTGTCTACTTGTCAAGTCACCGTAGGAACACCGAATTGAAGTTATTAAAGACAAACTTCGATGTCTTCCTTATTAATTCATCAATTATGAGAAAAACCTGAGCGCCTGTTGCAGTCCTTAGATCAAGCTTTCTTGAAATGTCACATTATTATTGGAATGAACGAAAGAAGGAAACAAGTTTACAAACTTTACATTTCCTACCATTTAAGTCTTTATTTTTGGAACCGAAGTATGAAAATCTGCTGCTAGCAATATTTATAAAGTAAGGCTGAAATTCCTTGACTTTTATATGATAGCCGCTTAGAATTTCAGCACAGCGTATTAGAAATACATTTTCTTACAGAAAATTTCACGGGCCACTTAGAACTTCGTCACGGACCACTGTTTGAGAATCACTGATCTAGTTGATAACAGATTCTAACGCAAACTATGATTAGAAAATTGAAATATCCTTTTTTCCTTCCGCCAGTAGTATGTTTGAAGTGTGAGCATTCGGAAGCAAAAAGGTTTTCTGTATTGTTCTTGATTTCCTTTGATGTAGATAACGTGTTACTGGTTCTGATATATTGTTTCTATTAACCTTTGAAATCAAGGCAGATTCTCTACAAATACTCTACAAATAGATTGCATTTGCATTCTATTTCCGCAAGGTTAAAACAGATTTCGTATTTAGAATTGTTTTCTAGTATATCACGGGAAAGTATATTAAGTGCAATTCGTAGGCCTACAAGGGAGGACACCATCGCATAGGAGCAGAATAATTATGGAGATTTTATATTTAGCAGTTAGTCATATATTAGTACAGCGCCTAACTGGTTACTTTTATTTTAGGTTATATCAGATTTGTCCCGTAATTTTCTTGTATTATCCTGTATTTTTGCCGAGCGTCTCGTAATTTATTCATCGACTGAGGGACATCCTGGAAATCCTCAGTTAGGACGATCGGCCGCGGGGTACAAACCTGTGTATCTACACACTGATGTTCAACAACTTAGTCTGAATGTTAAGGAAAATAGACTGCAAAATCGTATAGTTTTCTCCAAGTGTTCTGATTTATTCTGATTAGCCAAATCATATAGTATTGAATAATATCTCAGTGATTAATAGCAGTTTATACACAATCTTCATAGGATAATTATGTATATATTTATTCCGCCTGTTATGACTACCTTTTAAGGATGTGCATTATTGAGTATAACTCTTATTATGGGTATTAATATCTGATATTATAATAGTATATAAATATATACGGCAAATACTAGGTTTGATTGCTTTATAATACCCATGACAGTCACAGATGTGGATTCGCATGTGGGACTTTAAGTAAATGTTTGGGTCCACATATGTTGCAGCCAAAATGTTTCTTGCCTTTGTAGATTCTCGTGTGGGTATTTAAGCGATTCTTCTGGATAAATTTAACTCCACAGAATTCGCAGCCAAAAGGTATCTTGCTTGAGTGAATTCATTTCTGCTCTTGGGAGAAATATAATTATATACTCTTTGTGCTACGTATACTAAATATATATCATATATAGGCTATATGGTAAATAATGTTTGAATACTTTAGAATTCTAATGAAACTCTAACCACCTTTCAAAGAAACTATACAAATTATAAAAAGAACGACTAACATCCGAATAAACTTGCATATTTTAACACTTAGCCGCAAACATGGAGACACGATACAACGCCATAGGACCAAATTCTGACTTTGAAGTGAAAATATCCATAAATCACTTTCAGTCTTTCTTTGAAACTATTTTCGACTTTGTACACTTTGCAGTTTGGTTCTCTTCATTACAATTTCTAAATAGCAGGAGCTCCTATTGGAAGCTGAAGCCTGAAGAAAGCATACATTGAAATTAATAGTCTTAAACATTAAATTGTTGTATATGTAAACATTAAAAAAGCTTCATTCCATCAAACGCACTCAATTTGTCACGTTCTTAGAAGAGATTTGAAAGGTTATGTATGACGAACTGAAATATAAATTTTAAGAATATTGCAAGTTTATTAGGGACTGCTCGAGCACACCTAGCACAGAGGGTAGCTTCGCCTATGCATACGTTATGTCCCATTGTCCCCAAAACTGTGTGTCTAGACTATGAAATGAAAAGCAATTTTCTCTTCATATTTTTCGTATCTTTTCTATATATGTTATCTGTATTTCAAGCTGATGGAGATGTGTACTTCCTTTACCTTTGTCTTTACTAGCTTCAAATGTTTTAGGGGTATGTTAAATTTTCATTAATGAAAAGTGCAATTTCATTATTTCTTTATACTTAATTGTAACTGAAGATTACCATTTTCACTATGCTTCTCCTTTATATTTCGCAAGTGTTTGGATATACGATTGAATGAATCTAGTCGCAAATTTTCTGATACGACCTAGGCATGAGATTTATTCACACCTCTATTGTATTCTCTCCAAGTGTTGATGATGATTTTTTGAAAACTATTGATGATAGTTTCATATTCAAACTTAAAATTTTCAAAGTATTTTAGTGAATAAATAAAGAAACAAGCCTTTGAACAGGCATCATTGAAATAAATGTACAAACACACTTCAGTTTAATATGATTATTATTAGGGCTTCCATGTGTAATTTCAATTTATTTATATTTTAAAAATGTTTGGAGTTACTGGTCTCCCACCAGGCGCCTCACCAAGTGGTGGATAGGGGAATGCTGACCAGATATGTTGGGTACCGGAAATATTCCGGGGCGGACCAAAACCAGTACTGCTGCCTTGCAGTTAGTACAGGGATCTACAAAGGCTAGGGGAAGATAATTTCGAATAAAAATTTCATGATGAGGGAAAGCAGCATCACCATTACCACTCTGAGGCTGAATATGAATAACATCGGCAAGGCTTAGAGATAGACAGAGGACGACATCTTGAATGTCTGCCTTTACTGCGAGAACGTAGAGCTGACAACTCTACACTGCTAAAACATGTAACAGATGGTTCATGGATTCTCCTGGGGTAAAATATTCCGGAGGTAAACTAGTCCCTCATTCGGATCTTCGGGCGGGGATTGCTTCAAAGGGTTCCAAGAACAAGACCAACAAAGATCTTAGAATAGGAACGTGGAACGTACGATCGCTATACAAAACGGGAGTTTTTCAGGTGGCGGTACGCGAGACCGAGAAGTACGAGCTGGACATATTAGCGATACAAGAAGTCCGGTGGGAGGGTCAAGATAGCACCCGACAGGGCAAGTATACTTTCCACTATGGGTTAACATAGTCTTACGATTTCGGAAAAGGATCCCTCATTAAGAACACTATCCTTCCGGCGATTCAGAATATAGAGTTAGTCATCGAAAGACTATCGTATGTTCCGATACGATACCCGATGGTGCAACACAGTTTTAATAAATGTCTATGCTCTGACCGAGCAGCTAATGATAACGACAAAGATACATTTTAAGAGGAGATAGAAAGGTTGTTTAACCGATTATCGCAACATAATACGAAAATTGTGTTGGGTGATTTCAATGCAAAGGTAGGGAGGGAGGAAAATATATAGACCTACTATAGGAAAATACAGCCTTCACGAGAAGACGAACAACAATGGAGAAAGACTGATAGCTTTCGCGATCTCGAAAAACCTACTAGTAAAGAGCACATACTTCCAGCACAAAGACATACACAAATACACTTGGGTATCTCCGGATGGCGAAACGCTCAACCAGATCGATCACGTATTAGTAGATAGAAGAAGACACACCAATATAATAGAGGTCTTACAGAGGAGCGGCTGCGGAAGGTGACACCGACCATCAATTAGTGTTCACAAAAGTGAGGGAAAAGTTATGCATCGTGAACAGAGAAAACAAGGGATCAAAAAACTGAAATTCAAAGTTAAACGATTAGATAATCCAAGCGTAAAAGCAGACTACTAACTCGAAATCTCAAATAATAGTTTCGAAATCTTAGCCGACTCGTGTAGTAATAGAGATGAACGTAATAGTGAAATTGATGTAAGTAAGATGTGGGAGGCAATTCGTGATACAGTGAAGGGCGCAGCAAGGAACGCGTAGGTGAGAAGATACACCAGAAAAACAAGCAAGTCTTGGTTTGATGAAGAATGCGTTAAACTTCATGAGGAACGAAAACAAGCAAGGCAGCAATGGGTAAGTAATAAAAGCGAAGCAAATACCACTACATTAACGCGAAACGCAATGCCACATGCGGGTTCAGAAACAAAAAGCGAGAATATCTGGCGAAGAAGATTCCGGAGATAGAGGAAAACGGCAAGACAAATAACACACTAGATCTATACAAAGCGGTAAATTCATTAAGAAAAGGTTACCAGTCGAGGTTAGGAATGATTAGAAATGAACGCAGAGATCTTCGAACGGATCCGACTAAAATTATCGATAAATGGAAAAGTTATTTTGACGAACTTCTTAATGTACACAACGGGGAACAAACAGAGGAATCTGAAAAATATATCGCCGAACCGCGGATACCCGAACCCGATCGAGGTCGAAATGTCGATAAACAAATTTAAAAATTTCATATCACCATGAATAGACAACATGCCAACCGAATTAATTAAAGCGGGAGGAACGGCACTAATTAAGGAACAGCAAAAATTAATAAACGCTATATGGAGAAAGGAGGAGCTCCCAAAGGAATGGAAAACCTCAGTAATAGTTCTGGTTTATAATAAAAGGCGATAAATCGGACTGTAATAATTACCGCGGAATCTCGTTACTCCAAACATGTTACAAAGTATTGAGTAATATATTCCTAACTTGCCTAAGTGTATACGTAGATAAAATAATTGGAGGTCACCAATGTGGATTTAGAAGAAAAAGATCCACGTTGGACCAGATTTTCTCCTTGAGACAAATCTTAGAGAAGAAATGGGAATACAATGGGACTGTTTATTAGCTATTCATTGATTTTAAGAAGACCTTTGATTATATTAAAAAGGAGAAAGGCTATACAGTGTCCTGGTACTGTTCAATTTGGAATTCCGAAGAAACTTGTTCACAAAGTGAAGATGTGTCTCAACGACCCCATAGGCAGAGCACGTGTAGGTAATAAAATGTCAGATAGTTTCGAGATTCGCAAGAGATTGAAGCAAGGTGATGCCTTGTCACCATTATTGTTTAACTTTGCTTTAGAATATGCGATTCTAAAAGTAAAAGACTAAAATAAATAAATAAAATGGGATTAACATTGAATGGCTTGGATCAACTTTTCGCGCACGCGGATGATGTAGATTTAATAGGGGAACGTATAGAAACACTACAAAGCAACATCGATGTCTTAGTAGAAGCGTGCGATGAGATAGGTCTTCAGGTAAACATAGCTAAAACAAAATACAAAAAAAACAATATAATAATAATTAGGGATGAGGTCATAGAGAAAGTAAACAAATTTAAATACTTGGGAGCATCGTAACAAGCAAAAATGAGGTCACGGAAGACCGTTGCTTAGTATCGGGCAATGCATCTTCCTATTCAGTCCAAAAACTTTTAGCATTGCGATTAATATCAAGGAAGTTTAAATTGGAAATATACAGAATGGTTATTCTGCGGGGAATACTTTACGGTTGCAAAAGTTGGAGTAAGACCCTAGCAGATGAACATAAATTACGTGTATTTGAAAATAAGGTTTTGAGAAAGATATACGTGGCGAAACGGAACGAGATGACTGGAGAATGGAGGAGACTGCATAATGAAGAACTTCACGGACTGTACGACTCACCCGATGTTGTAAGAATAATGAAATTACGACGACTAAGATGGGCAGGTCATGTAGCTCGGATGGGAGAAAAACGAAGATCATATTCCATCTTGGATGGAAAGCCGGAGGTTAAGAGACCGTTTGGAAAACAGAGACGACGTTGGGAGGACAATATTGGAAGGAGTCTTGGAGAAGCAGGTGCTTTTGATGAAAACTGGCTTGATCTTGCCCAGGATAGATCCCGATGGCGAACGTTTCTTACTACGGCGATGAACTCACGAGTTCCGTAATCCATAGAGTAAGTAACATATCAATGCTTTAATTAGAATGTTCAGATCCTATTTTGTGAAGGGAACGTACCTATTCAGTAATCTAAAACATAATAGTTTTGTAGCATAAAAATCAGAGATATTACAAAGGTGTCTGCTGTGGGTGAGTGACAACGTTCGCTTCCTTCTACTCAAGAGGTTCGGTTCCTGATGAGGACACAAGTGGTTCTGAACCCACGTTAAACTGTAGGTCCCGTTCTTAGAACGCCATCTTGATCCCACGGAAGGCATCAAACATCATGGACGAAACACTTGTTGCAATTCGATTTTCAACATTTCATGGATAAAATAAAATCCATGAATTGTAATGGGGTTGAACTTCATAGGGATATATTTTTCTGAGAACCTAATGATACTATATACCTATACATGGTTAAATACTAGGGGAAAGGGTATATCACTATATAAATTCGTATGATTTTGTTTATGTCACTCCACATGTTGTAATGCCATTAAACCAGTGAGTGAATCATATAATAAAATTACATTATATTGTAGGGTGCAACTTTAATGAGGTAGGAACATTTAAGACATATTTTTCCTTGTAACCCTTCTCCCTCGAACCCTTTTTCATATATCATGGGCACGGGTTTATATTATGGGTACTTAAGGTTTAATTGATCGTGCAGTGCTCAGACTGAAATTTACCCTTTAACTTGTAACGTGCGGTCTCTGAGATATTAGCAAACGCAAAATCATTGTTTATTTTGTTTCAAGATTTATTTCAGGGATTTCTCAGTGCCTTCCTATAATGAAACACCCTGACATCTAGTGGCAACCAAGTCGCTTTACTACAGTTTTAGGTTTGGAGAAGGACGCTTGCATTTCTGTAGCAGTCTGTTAGACCGCACATGTTACTGTTCAGAATATTGAACTCTTTTTGTAAATATGTCACAGGTGGAAGAAAAATGCAGGAAAAGTTGGAAACAAGTGATCCAGACTTAAGAAGTGCTAAAAAAAATTAAAAGAGGATCTAAGTGTTTGTGACGTAACAGAAGAAGAAGGAAACTATGTAGGGAATGAACACGATAAACATTAAGAACGACAAGAGATGCCAAATGATAAAGATTCTGATAATAATCAGGGAGATAAAAAGTGTTAGTGGTTTTGAAATTGAATTCAAAGACATTGTTAGGAAATTCAGAAATACAAGTTTGTTCCCAGTGTACAAAATAAGTTTGTACTTAACCTATGGAAATAATATGTTCTGTTACGAGTTTTGCTTTCAATAAGCAAATTTCATACTTTGCATTTTTTTAAGCCATTGAATATTATATACATCTGGGGAATTTTTAGAAATCAATAAATGTTACATTTTATAGAGCAACAGTAAATTTTCTTACGCACTGTGCATTAATATATATTATTCATACTTTTTAAAATGTTTATGTAATTTTACAAACTCTTCATCAATACATACGTTTTCATTTTTTCTGCTATTAAATTTCGACTTTAGTTAGTATTGTTTAGGCCAAAACTATGAAAAACAATATTTTACTGATTTAAATAAAAACGCATTTTCCAAAATCTGACTTAGTTTGATAATTTTTAAAATATAAAAAGTATGTTGGTCTACAAGACCACACGTTACAATAATGTTACAATTACAAGTTAACGGTTAAACTGTTATGGGTCATATAATACAACTGTATAAGGCTCTAGGGTGTGACTCCCATCGGAGTAGAAATAGAACCGTCAAAACGAACTTTTTGTGTAAAAATTCCCTTTTAGCGAATTTTCCTTTTAGGGGACATTAGCTACACGGAGTCCCCCAAATAAAATTACGTGCAAGTTCCAGCATTTAGGTTCCAGTTCCAGCATATAACAAGTTCCAGCATATAGCAAATCCTACATCTCGTTTTAAAAGGATTGATACATAATTTGGCTAAGTTCTAGAATTTTCAGACCAATAGTTTCAGGGCCAATTTAGTGAAACTAGTCAAATTTCATAACTAGACAAGTCACAGTCATTGGCGGCCATTTCTAGAGAGATATTGCTAGTTATATCTAAGAAACTAAAGAGAAATCATCTCCACAAAATTTCAGAAGTTGTGCAATGTCTCTACCATATTTGAAGATCATAGGAAAACAATGTGCTTTGTTTATTTTATTGATTTTACAGAAAAGATCGTTTTAAAGTCCATAATCAACATTTCATGTACTTACACATCAAATGAAGATTTACTTGTAATAGACTGACTACCCACATTTTATTCATGCATGATTCTGCAGTTTGCTAGAAAGATGTTTCAAAGAGCAACCAGATGGCACTCTTATCTCAATTTGCCCAAAATGGACACAGCACGTTCTCTCTGTGTGTTCTCGAGTTGGCATAACAAACATCTTTTTGATATTTTGTACCGCTCCTGAGGTATGGCTCAAAATGCTTATGACGCAGCCGTTTCCTTCATAATGTGTTGATACATAATAGTTTGCCATCTACATGTATGACCAGTGTACTGTATGTATGGCTATGTATTTAGTAGTGTCAGTATATTCACAACCTCCTCTGTCAAAATTGATATATGAAGAACAGTGTATTTGAAAGAGGTCTGTAGAAAAGATAAACATTTAATTTTATCTACATCTTCAGTCACTTTATTGGCGTACAACTATTGGCGTAACACAGAACTAGAAACATTAATTTTAGTTTCAAACTCTATAGCATTGCGTCCTGATATTTAATTGTGGTGTCATTTGTATCTAGAATTCTTTTGCTCTGTGTTATATTTGTAGATAAATAATTTATTTATGAGACACCTGCGGAACTCTCGATTTAAACATAAAAAGTTTCGAGTATGCATTACGTACAAGTGTTTAGACGGTGAGTAAATATGTGAGAATTTCACTATTAGGGTTCTTTTGGATAAGGAGAACGATGTATGCTATTCCCTCTTCAAACCTTAGTTCCTCACGAAATTTTCTCACGCTTGCTGTTTCTTCAATGAGTGTGAATATGACACTAGAGCAAATTACATGATTCTTGGATGTCTGACGAGGGAGGACTTTAGGCTCAAATTTGCCATTCATAGCTTAAAAGTATTGATGCGGATAATCTTATTGTTTTTATGGTAATGGCATTTAATTATAAAAATATTTATTGTGATTTTAGAGAACGTCTCAGGATATTAAAGAAAACAAAACAATGGCGTTTGTTAATAGCAGGGGTCCTCAATTAACGTTCTTATTCTACGATATTTCATGTTCTTTTTCGTGCTCAACTGGGAACATTGAAGCTTCTTTTCTGTGACAATGGGTAAGCATAAACAAAAGCAAACAATAGTCGATATACTTCTACAACAACCACTATCTTCAAAGGATACACGCCACTTTGAATTTGAATTTATTTAAAAACCTTTAAGCAAGTTTGGCTCAGGCTGGCTGGATGATGATGATGAGATGAATTGATGGAATTAAGAAAGTGGAAGGAAACGGGAGAACACTAAGAAAACCAATGTACACGGTATTTGTCCACCACAAAGCCAACATGGCACGAACAGGGACGACATGTAACACCTGTGATCGCTCTACCATTGAGCCACCGCGGACCCGGACACACGCCATGTCGAAAGCGTTAGTTTGAAACAAGAATTAGGAAATGGGTATATATCTTCCTCCAATTTTCCCAAATTAAATTAAATTCTGACAATATAAGTGAAATGATCCGTTGTGATACCAAGGACATTGACAATAATGTTGACATAAATTCCCGGTCAAGTTTGTCGAACAGGGTTAGGTATCAAATTTTAATGCCAGCACGGCAGACAGGCAGAACATATGACATGACGCTGCGACTTGAAGACGTGCTTTTCTGTACAAATGATTCTTTTCATTCAAATATCCATTCAAAATGAGCTGGTATCAACTGCAGAAGACATCTTGTACATTTTTTTTATATAAAACCTTGAACTGTATCTATCCATTATTACATATTACAGTGTTGCAGCAGGCTCGACTGCTTATATTGAGGATAAAGGAAAATTATCCATAGGAAATTCTGACAGCATTGGAAATAAAAATTCGTCAAGACTTTATTGGATTAATTCCACTAGATGCGTGCAGTATCAAAGATATTGCTAAAGGAATTTAAAAAGTTTTGGAAACAATACGGTTATCTCAATGTGAACGTTTAAAGTAGGGTTTTGCTGGCTGTTTTACCATAACAATGGACAAAGTATTATTAAGAAATAATGGCCGAATGCATCTTTTTATCACTGCCCTTCACATAAGCTCAAACTTCTTGTAAACAAATTGTACTCCCTTTCTGACATACGAAACATCATTGATACTGTCAAGGAAATAATTACATAAAATCACCTTATTGTCACGGATGTATTTAGAGGGTGGATGAGAGAATCGATATACTTTTAAGTGTAATTATGAACATTTCATAGCCAGACACACGTTCGACCCCTCCCAAATCCAACTTCTAGATACCTGCTTATTGTAAACAAGTTTCGAACGGAACTTGTTTGGATTCCGAACGGAATGAACATCGTCTGTGGATTATTTACTGACATCTGGAATGATCTAGCGGGATTGAATCTTCTATTATTTTAAATATGAAAAATGGTTTGCTACTGGTTGCAGTTATTGTTATAATAGGCAGTGTAAAGCATAGTTTAAGGTAAACAGATTGGATAAGTCAATATATTAATCTGTTATGAATGTACCATATAGGAACATATGCATCATTACTATGTGGAGGACTTTCCAAACAGACAATGCATTTGGAAATATGAATGTTTGTATTTACATACAGTACTAAGGAACATTAAAAGTGACACATTAACGTTCTTCCATGTTTGCAATCTTGTGCATGTTGGAGAAGTAATAATGAACAGTAGTTTCTGTGAACATGTTTGCTTGTGAATACACTCGGAACTCCTGCATGAGACCATCCTTATTTATATAGATTTATATCTTCAGAATACAATAACCAACACTGCCAAGGAAACGCTTGCATCTTTTGGGGAGTTTATTGAGAAGAAGAGTCATTCCTAACATTCCACTTCTCTCACTAACTTGATGAAATTCCAAAAACAACAGCGTAAGAGTATTTTTTGCACATTTTGTAGGAATAATAAGTGCGTTACGAGGGTTGAGACAAAAAGAAACACTGACTGCTCTTTTTTTTTTGTACAGGATCTTCATTGTTTATGTGATAGTTACCAGTCAGTGGAGGAAATTGAATTCGACTTAATGGGAACAAAATCTCATATTGATACTACTTAAACACTACAAAGAAGTTGCTGAAACTAGGTGCCATACATTTTCGAAAAATATAATAGTGTAGTCAATGTACTTAATACACACCTGTCATTTCCAAGAACTTCATCTTGATAAGTCTATCGCTTTACTCCTACTTTCGCAAATGCAGAAATATGATCCGTAACATTTATCGCTTTTATAGACCCCTTGTTACCGCCACCAAACAAGAGATTTTCAGAAGATAACAGACTAGGATTCTCAGTTTCTGCACTACATTCACATGAGATGAAAGATCTTTCTAAGCCATAGTTCATGTGGAAGATGGATGATTTACACCAAAGTAACAAAACTGAAAATTTCATTTGCTAAGCGGACTGCAGGTACGAAATACGAAGAAATAGAACACGAGATTTGTCCAGTCTCACTTTTTCGAACTAATAGACCAGTACGTTATGAGTTGAGAAATCGCCATGAAACTTTAAGGTCTCTGAAATACATTAACTTCATTAACTAAGGATTTATTAAATTGTTAGCGATGATTAGTGAAACTCACCAATAGTGTTGAAATAATTTCCAGTACCTTTAAAATTTGGTTAAAATCCACCACGTATGTAGAAGGTTGACAGAATTGTGCATGATAAGTAATCATCGTAAAATTATACATAAAAAACAAAAGCAACTTATATCTGATGTCCTGGACGCATTTAGGAAACAACCAAGATGTATGCAATTTTCGTTTATGGTGAATGGCTATTCAGTTATTCATATGTATATATGTATATGCCGTTTTGTGTTAATTCCTTTTTACATACAGGAAATCGCAGAAGAATATGTACATACTTTAACCATCCATAACTCTGACAGCTATTGACATAGAAATCTGTTTTTGGACTCAAATGAAACAGGATATATGGGTGAAGCTATAGAAGTGTTCAAATAGGTATTTCTGCTGGTAAAGGTACTACGGGAATTCTCCACAGCCGATAGCATTACGCGTAGGATTGCCTTACATTATCAGGCGATTGCAGCCTTCAAGTCTCCCATTGTTTCTGGTTTTCGACGCTACACTTTTTTTTAAGACACCCTAATAAAATTTCATAGAGGTACGATCTGGGGATCGTACATTAAATTCCACGCCCGCCACTTCGTCGGCCAATTCATCTGTTGGGCAAATGTTCATCAAGGAATACCCTTACAACGCGATGAAAGTTGATTGGTGCTACGTCCTGTTGCAGAGAAAAATACACATGATCCCCGAAGCAGCACGAAGATTGGGCATGATAGTTTCGTACAGTAAATTGAAGTAAGTCTCAACAGTGATAGTACAGTCGAGAAAGAACGGCCCCACGAGACTCGTAGAAGTAAACCTACACCACATTGTTAACCCCGGCAGGTTCACATTCTTCCGTAACACGGGGTGTAACAAGTGCCCAGTACGTGCAATTAGGGAGATTAATTGAACCGTTTAACTTAAAAAGAGAAGTAAGTAGTAAGACCAACAAAACATGAACGAAAATAGCTGTCCTATTAACATTATTCAATTTACAATTTAAAAAATGCAATTTTTCTGTCAGGGTAATCTTTGTTTAAGCTTTCTACTAACGTTAGAATGCAACTTCTTCACTTGTTGCGTTGCAAAATGTGATGACAACTGTGTTTCAATAGTCCCGTCCAACTAGCCGCTTGACGTACGAAATTATTCGGCGACCGAAGATAGGTTTAGACATATGTTTCTTCTTTCTTTAGGAGCTTGTAGATGTGTTTTCTTCCAGAACGCTGCTGATAAATGTCATACAAAATTCCTTCTACCTCAAGCTTATTTGTGATGCAAGTGATGAAAGCCGCTTGGGTGAATCCTTGCCGAATTGTTCTCTAAAAGGTATTTGCATCTCGGTGGCATTTTAAACTTACAATATGAATTGAGAACAAACTTCATCTCCTCAAACGTTAGTCCTTGGGCCATTGTTCCACTTTAATTCAACTAGCAACAAATATACACTTTTATGAATGCTATGTTCAAACGTAAGTCGTCTTTCCTTTGAGCCCCCCATAATCTTATGTCAATACCTAGCAGAGTTACATACGGTTAACATGTGTATACATTGTTTTGCGACACCCCATATTTTAAAATAAATTTGTAAGCAGAAACATATGTTCATTATGAAAGAACAATGGTAAGAATTGTTTGAAAAGAGTAAGTACATGGTGTTCCCCCCAAAAATTCAATCATGTTGAATACCTCGTAGAATGGTACACGAGAACTGTGTGTTAATTTATTTGGCGGGCACATAGTCCGACAAATCAATATGATAATGAAAAGCTACAAGAAAATGATTTAAAAAGAGGCGTTTGACAAACCAGCTACACACAGATATTACTACAGGTATCTTCCGGTCAATGGATATTTTCCAAGTATCTGTAGCCTAGTGTATTCAATAATCAGAACTATTATACAAACCAGTGGTGCACTTCTACAGAAAACAGTGTCTATGCCCTGCTCTGTAAAAAGTTTCTTCTTGATATAAATGTGTATACAACTTTCAAAAAAGTGTCCTGAAACACACCACTGTCTCAAGCCGTCCAAAATCAACATTAAGGCCATCTTCCAAGCATACTGATGGGTAATTCTAAACTTTTGGGAGCATAACTGGTTAAATTGTCACGAATTACACAAATAGATATTTTATCCGATTAGTGGCCATACAACTTACTACAGGCTGCTTACAGCCATTGGACCTCCACATCAATAGAATGTTGAAGACGATAAAGACACATTTGTGTATTTTTTTTCATTGTCACGTTATCAATGTAAATTTAAAAAAAAACAACGTAAAAATATAAATCGTCTGTGTTTGGTATACAATAAGTTATTCTTCCAATCGTTTAAGGTATCCAATTGGAATACTTGGGAGATGGCACGCTCGAAGCTGATCCGGGATGGTTTGATAATAGTACTGATTATTGGAAAATATTCATTGACCAGGAAACTGCCTGTAGTAAATCTGCGTTATTAAGTGTAGTTGATGTGGCAAACACCTGTTTCAATTATTTCCTTATTGCTTATCATTATCATGTTAATTTGTCATACTACGTGCACGCTGAATAAATTTGTGCATAGTATTCGTGTACCATTCTACAGATTTTACCCACTTTTACACGTGTACCAGTGGAGCTATCTGGTAACTATGAGTAGAACGACGTGCGACTGTCACCACTATTTGACTACCTGTCACCATAGTAAGCATCAAAGAAAGGAACTTAGCACTAGCTGTTTATAAAGTGACCTATCGCAGACAATTGTGCCCAAACCTTGTCCTGACAGTTTCTGTCACACCACTAGATGATTGCATCTATTCTTCAATACGTGAACTCACATTTATATACCGATTTCAAAAATGTATATTTCATCTAGGTTTTGAGTGTCCACTTGAATTAGTGTTACTTGTCAGTCGAGAATGAGATGTAGTTAAGTGACGTAGTGTCACAGAAAAGTTAGACTACCTAACTTTCTTGTGATAGTGTAATGTCCCACTGTCGCATTCTTATGGAACGTTGAGTGAGTATGAACATGCATGAACTCATCTTTTTTGCTTCGAACTTTGACATTCGCCCGTGAAAACGATTCGAATTATTAACCCATCTTATGAGATGAGTCAATGAGTGAAGGACAAGTAAAAGTGTGGTACACTTGAAAAGTTGCCGAAACTTTGTTAAACAGTCATTCATTGACTGGATGATCCTCAACAACAATAGCAATCGAAAATGTTAAGAACATGAGGGCTGAGATTAATAACATT
>JAGDQP010046076.1:0-11716 GCA_022664845.1 Lepisma saccharinum
GATTTCTATCATCCTAGAATATCACAATATCAATAAGTATACGAAATTCAACAAACTGTACATTAAACACGGCATGAATATAACGGATGTAACTTCTGAAAGTTATATGGACAAATCAGAATTGACAACGCCCAATACAGATATCAAGATATTGGTGTTACCACGTTCCCTATAGTTACTTTTTGAAATTAAGTAGCTGACACACGTTAAGTAAAATTTAAAAACTTTGGTAAACTTTATTTTTATATGGGCCAGTCTAGGAACTTTGGACTTCGGTCAGTCACAATTCGCGTTAAAATCCACACCCATGCCACTGCCGGGACTAGAACCCGGGACGTTCGAGGTGATGGCCTATCACCGCAGACCGCTCGTCCACCCAGCCGGCACACACGTTGTGTGTGTGTAAAATGTTTTTTAATCATGTGTCGATTTGCATTACTATTCTTTTCTAGTCGATTAATCCTTGTTTTTTTAGTACAATTTATTCATTATCTCGAATTTGAATTGGTAGCATGGTAAATCAGTATTTTCAGAAAACTGCGTTGTCAAATTCTTACTTCTTTCGCCACGCCGCATCTCGAATCACACACAACAAAATTCAAACTGAACAGATCATCACTATTTAGTTTCTAATGTAAAATTTTAAATGTGACTGGAGATGAACTGATTGCATGCCTTTTAAACAAATGAACATTTCTTTTCATTAATTTCGTAGGCTTCTTCAAAGCAGAGAGAAGGAAAATTTCACTATATATCAAACTTTAGTACATACGAACTTCATAAAAGACCTAAGACTTTCGTTTATAAGTAAAAGATCTTACACATATTGTACGCCTTTACAAAACAAACTGGAGACAGGAGCTACCATGCACGAGAGTACTAGAGTTGCTAACCACATACTATTAATCCCTGAAACACTGAAGACATAGCTTAGCGAATTCTTATAATGCAATATTCTAAATTTATCTAGGCCTACTAGAGAAATGGAAACCAACTTCTACGAAAAGTGTCGAAACTCAAAATTCCACTATGGAACTAACACCAGCAACCTACAGCCTTAAATACTTTGTTAATATTTATTACGCAACAAAGACAATTTAATACAGATTGGCATTTCAATATTACATAAGTTTGTTATCTAAGTTTTCTACTGTTTTTTATTTCATTGATGGAAACGGTTTGATAAAGAAAATGATAACCATCTTAGAATGTCATTACCCCACTAATTTACAGGAATTCATACGAAAACATCACCTCTTTTTTGCTCCTTAATAAACTGATATTTGAATTGGCGATTTCTGTTTAACATATGGGCAAGATTTTAACATTATTTCAGTTTTATTAAATACAGGTATGGAAAAGTATCCTTCCCATGTCCCTTCCCTGCTACTTTAAGGGGTTCATGCAGTAGGGTTTGGATTATTGCTCTTACCTCTAAGAAACAACTAGTACGTCATCCGTATGAATTTTGCACACAGTTCTGAAAAGAAACAGTATGACATAAGTGTTCGAGTTCAATTAAACATGAAGTTAAGAACTGTAAATTCATGCAAGTCACACTTTATGTCATGCGATACAAGGCATAATAATACAATATACATACCGGTGGTTGAAACATTCAAATGTGTATTGTAATTTATATAGATGTGATTACCCACAAGATCTCTTGTTTTAAAGCAACGATATATTTCAGAACAAACATATATTACAACCTTCTTTCAAGCGACTCTTGCTCCATAGTAAAACCTGTGTCAGGTATTTTAAAATCAAAATTAATTCCGAGAAAACACTTCACGGCATTTTAGCTTACTGCAAAGCTTTATTTATAATGAATTGAACTGAATTCAGTTTTAAGTCGTTTTAGGCAACTTTGGTCAAGACCAGATGGATGATGATGATGAGATGAATTGGTGGAATGAAGAAAGTGGGAGAACCCCGAGAAAACCCACGCACGCGGTGTTTGTCCACCACAAAGCCCTCTTGGCATGAGCAGGAATCGATCCTACGACCTCTAGCACCAGAGGTACTTTATCTACATGTCTTAAAGTTCAGACAGAAAAGACAACTAACGATTTCCAAGTTAAAAGCCATCCAAGACGTCATCCTCCGTTTCTTGTTCTACAGAGGATTGAAACTGTAAATTATCCAGAGATACACATTGGTAAAAAGGAATTTTTACAACACACTTCCTTGAGAATTCCCGACTTTCACTAATTTCACCCCAATTCAAAATTGATACTAACAATTAATTCAATAGTTCCTTATCATCAGACAAAAGAAATAATACTATAATTTTATTCAAGTAACTTTTAAGAAATATATTTACTATTACATTATCGTCTCATTTCTCTTGTCAAAACAACAGATATAAATGCTGCATTTCAACGTATTTTGAAAAAACTAGTTTAGAGCCTCTTTTCGCTTTAGTTCCTAACGTAGTCAGTCAACTAAGTTCCTACTTAGCAGATTGGTTGAACATCCTCTCGTTCGGTGTGAGCGGTTCCGGCTTTGATCCCTGCGTCGTGATATCAATTGAGGAACTACGGATTTAGGTAACGATAAGGAGCGTGCACTCTCCTTCAACGAAAGTCGCTTAGCAGGTCACGGTCCAATATAAAGCAAAGAAGTTTCGTTATTAATACGACAGTCTTATTCATACCAAATAGATATGGCTTGAGTGCGCTCGTCTTATAAACAACACAGAAGGCTTCATTAAAACTAAACTTGTAATCCTAACCCTAGCAAATAACCTTTCCAAAATCCGTTATTTTTACTGAAAAGCTTAATTATGTGCCTCAATACACGTGAGATCAGATTTACACTTCTTGTGCACTTAGTAACTTCCGACAGAATCAATTAAGTGATCAAATTCATTACAAGAACTCCTAGAATAGTTATAATTAGACAAAATACTAGATATCCGATTCTCATCAAGGACAATTAAATAATAATCAAACAATTTAATTCATAAGGACGAAAGTGGCCTAAGATGGCCAGAAGTCCAGCCTTGGTGACGTCACATGGTCTTCCAAGCCTTTTGGAAATTTGGTTGCTCACACACCCCACCTCTGCACGGTTATTGCTTCCTCCTTTGTATAATCAGCAACAATCTATGATCATAACTGTTTTGTTATGACATGTAGTTGTAATAAGTGGCTACAGATGGAAGCTTTAATTTATTTGACGAGGAAACAGCGGGCATTATTACGTTACTATCAGCCAACAAAAGGGGTGCTGCCGTCTGCTATTTCTCCGTGATTATGTGCTGGTTGGTACGTCACGCAGACTCTAGTAGTATCACATAGTATTCGATTACAATACTGACTAGAAGGGGAAAGGCACGCTTCAGTATTCACACCTGAATTACAATATACACAGGTTGCGATTTAAAAGCGGCTTTAAAAGCTAGCCAAATGTAAATTAGGGAATCACTAACATAATATTAAATTACTGGTGCCTAGTATCCTATTGCTATATTCAATGTTGGCTCCAGTCCTACATTCCAGAGCGAATTAGTTCCAATTAATTTAAAGTAATCTGCCCGATGTAAAATTATCTCTGAGTTGTTTTAGAAAATTGTTAAATAAAGAAAGGAAATGTCAAGAATTGGAGCATATTATTTGATTAGCAAAGACCAAGGGGTGCATTTCAAGTGGTTCGAATCCCGGCTTCGGTATAGTTTTTTGAAAATTGAATCAATCGAGAGCAATATTTATTCACATGGCCCATAGCTACCACGTCTATATATTAAAAAAAAAAAGAATTAGAAAAGATCGCGCAATACTGAAAAATCCAACAAATTGTGACTGGTGCTCGTGGATCAAGAAATGTTTCCCAAGGTTTACTTAAGGCAGCGTTATAAAACAAGACCACACAATCTCATATATATAAGGTATCCTTTTCAAAACATTTTCCCCCTTAACAAAATGCCGTTCCGTATCGATTCTACCTAGATTCTGCAAAAGACAAAATACGTTCTACGAGAGAGAACGTACATTACTTTATCTCCGGTTCTACCGTATTACGAGCTCTAGTTACACGCATTCTTTGTTTGCATCCACACGTAACATGCTCAACAAAATAAACAGTGTCAGTTTGTTTACATTAACAGGATGCATTTATCTGATATGAAGACAAAGTGGAAATAATTGGCGTTCCACACGTTCTCCACAAGGTCATTAAAGAATTCTTCCTAACAGTTCTTGCCTACAAAATATTTATTTTGTTCTCCATGTAAAGTTGGTGCAAACGATTGTTGCTTAGCAATTTCTGTACATATTGGGTTGGTGAGCTTTAAGTGTCCTGCACTTGACACATTAAAATGTCACGTTGTTGAAATCAACAATACATTGTCAGTAAAGTAGTCTCTCACTGCATCCACAATCTTTGGAATACAAAAGCTTGTACGTCGTAAAGAATCCTCAGAAGTAGGTACTGCCATCTGTTAGCTACTGTTTAACTACTGTATGAGGAGAGAGAAGATTCAAAAAAACGTCCTTAAACATAATTTTTGATATATATAAAGTCCCCGTGACTCAGGTGGTAGCGCGTCTGATATATATATAAAAAATCTAACCTGACTTTTCTAACATAACCTAACTTGTAAAATGTAAAAAGAAAAAATGAAGTTATTTTTTTCAAATCAATTTCCGTGAACGGGTCTCCTGACCTCCAGTTCACCACTCAAATTAACACACCATGCTGCTAATCGTAAACGGTTGCTTTTGCGCGGTCTTTAATCCTTACCTGTATTCTCAACACGTATTACAGCAGTGTGGTAGCATGTAGTTAAGTGGGGCATCAAAAGATGGCAGTACGTACTACAGGGATTTATTACGATTTACGAACTCTCTATTTGGTACCGCTCTGCCCAAGACTCGATTCCACAGAAAAAAGAAGCACAGAACCAACGCTTGTGGTTCAAAGGGTACTTCCACCGTCCGTGTAATCCAACACTCTAGGTACAGGTGTTCGATATTTGGAATTGAATACTGATCTTCGACATTTTTAATATTGATATTCAATGATACATCCAAAAATACAACTTAATATCGTGTCGAAATATTTAACTTGATATGGTATCGGAATATCGAACTCAATATCGTATCGGAATATCCAACTCAATATTGAACTCAATATCGTATCGGAATATCTAACTCAATATCGTATCGGAATATCAAACTCAATATCGTATCGGAATATCAAACTTAATATCGAATCGGAATATCAAACTCAGTATCGAATCGGAATACCACACTCAATAACGTATATCGGCCTGAGCCTTAGATGCCTAAAGGCCTTATATAAAATTCACATTCAAATTCAATATCGTATCGAAATATTGAACTTAATATTGAATATCGACAAGTTCCAATATCGAAGCTTTGATATTTTTAAAATATCGATATCAGTTCGATATATCGAAACATGGAACATCTCTAAGTTCACACCAACAGTTCAATTTCGCCCATTATCGATTATTTAATAGCCATGCAGTAGTCTTTCATTTTTTACGTTAATATAACGTAACAAAAGCAATCTAATTTCACTATACGAAACGTTAGAACATATTTCCTGGTTTATTATTGTAAATAATCTAAATTAAAGTTATTTACAGTGGGAACTGATATAACAGTGAGTAGATGGTTTGCACGGTCGTCGGTTCGAATCTCAGCTTCAGTAAAATCTGTTTCTTTTCTCATTTCTGGTCAGGATTATATTTTATGAATATGATATTTCTATGTACCGCAAATTCACATTAGTATTCTTAGTAGTAGCTTTGACACACAAAAAAAGTCGATTTTGCTTGGTCTATCTCAATTAAACCTTTGCCAGTCAATCTGAATATCTATTTTAGTAACATTTTCCATTTCGTCTCTCATATAAACAAAGCGGAAGTTTCTTTTTACAATTTTCCATGTATTTTTCACATCAATAATATGCTAACTCAACATCGACTGGGGTAGGCGCCATCCAAATTTATCGCCTCATTTCATTCGAATAAATCGTATATCTATGCTTCACTAAAGTCAGCGTTTGATGATTCCAGATATCATCCCAACCAAGAAAAAATCTTTGTATTTCGACCTAAACAGATAAAAGCTGAATACTTACAAGTAACCACTAGTTTTAGGGTTCCCTATCTTAATTTACAAGAAAACGAACATGGACTAAAGTGCACATTTCTCGATATATTTTTGATAGGTATTTGACAAACACTGAGCTCAGTAATGAAATATAAAATTAATGGCACTTCAAAAGGAAGGGCGCTAAATATTTCCATGCATTTAACAGCTATTTTAAGAATCCAGAAGAGGAAAAATATGGATAGCTAATTTTGTTTAAGATGATCAGTATTCTTACGTAGATCTAACACAGATATTTGAATATTCAGGATTTAGGGAAAATAAAATGTATTATTAAACCAAACAATTAACCAAAACACATGTGTGTTCTTGTGTTCAATGAACACTTCATTTAATCACTCATATTGAATCTAATTTAAGGCCTTTAGGCATCTGAGGCGCAGGTCGGGATAGGGACGGGGAAAGGACTGTGGCCAGCGCCTATTTTGTATGATATTTGCCCGGTAAGACTGAGGAAGAAGATGATCGGCCGTTGAGATAGATCCCATAACCTCCACGAATGCTAATCCAACGCTGAGCATCAGCTGCTCAGTCTCAATTTGGACGGAATACAAATATACCATCGATCATAATTCAAACCAAAATAATACTTAAATGTGCTTTTAACAGTAATACAGCGGGTGGTAGTTCAAAACAAAAGGGTTCCTGGCTTTTGTACAATGAAAACATATTTTACGAAGGATTTCTAAAATTGGAAATAACTTTCAAAGAGTAGGAACAAAAAAATACGTAGGACTCTTGTATGAATTTAACACAGTTTGACATATTTTTCCTATAATAAATATATATATATATATATAGGATATATGTATATCAAATACACGGCAAACAGAACAGTAATAATTCTAGTAACCACAAATTATTATGCGAAATCTGAATATATTAATTATTTTATCTACATTTTGTGCAGACCAGCCCTCGTGGTTCAGGAGATAAAGTCGAGAACAGCGGATCGGCATTTATAGATAATAGGTAGCTACACGGGTTCGAACCCTGCAGCCGACCACCTGACTGATGTTTTCCAGGGTTTCTCTATTTCACCAGGTAAAGACCGGGGGTGATACCTTAAGTAAGACCCTGGCAGATACCTCCCTCAACCTCTACATAACCCACTCCGGCCTAAGCCAAAAGACCATAAATAAATTCAACAAGAAAGGTCTCGTTTCGTCGCGTCCACGTAGTACGCTTTCGCTCTTCAAAATTTGAGAAAGACTGAATTAACCTCACTCGATATATCCTACCACGTATGCAAACAACATGACAACCATCCGTTCTGTATTGCATACTAATGTATTGCGTTCTGAAAAGGATATGACCCAGAGATAATCAGTAATCCCGGTTCTTCCAACACGTAATGTAAGAAAGCGAAAAAAATATTGAAGTAATAATTAACAAAGTACTTGCTTAATTCCAATCAACAGAGTCGATATCACATGTCCACTATACAGAGTCATTTACCAAGAAGCTTACAGGCAATTAAGATTTAAAAATGCAATCTTTATGAACTTTGTTATTAGATAATTACCTCGAGGAAAAATCCCAACTCATTTCCGCTTAAAAGCAAAAGGCAAAAGACCCGAATAGACGAAGAAAAAAAAAGTGCAAAAACTTTAAAGCTTAAAGTTGTAATACAAAGCGTCTTTGTTTTGAGGATACAACTATTTCGAGGCTAAATTCATTGGCACACCTTCCAACATGGAAGATAGTGGATGGCTGGCAGCTACAAAGAATCTTGTCTGGCGCTACGGTAAGAAGTCGGAACACACGGAAAGCAGCAGCTGCTACAGGTATTTTTATCGTATTCTTTCTCCTTTTTTTATTCGAAATGCTTTGAAACAGACAATTGTGTTTCAAAATGAGAGAAAGCCCAGCATTCTCGGCATATTTTATTTCTCCTTTACTTACAGTGAGTATGAATTAATAACGAAATACCTCCTTCGCAGGAGTTCCTCTACAACGGATACATTTATTTTCATAAAACGTTCCACTCTGGAGACTTCAAAGCTCTTTCTTAGGCACTCACGGCTTGCTGTCGATCCGGGAAAATTGCATGAAATATACATAAAGACACTTCTTACTTGTAAGAGGAATTTCATGTGATCTGAGTCTTTATCAGTGCTATTTTTATTGTTAATACATTTTAAAACTTGATAGGTTAATATGGAACGTGATCGACCTGTGGTTGTCTCCATTTTCATGAATATATTATTACATGAAATTTTCTCATTTTGAAAATAGAAAGTCAAGAGAAAGGATTTTTACGCTGCTTTTAGCTGAAAAAAAAAGAAAAATCAGGAATACGAATCAAGACGAATGAACCTGGCGCGAAAGAAGTCGAAATAATGACAAGAAAATTAATTATCATTATCATCCCCAGTGGGTGAGTGCTAACGCTCTCTACCCTGTAATCAACGGATCACCGGTTCAACATCTGGTGGGGACAGAAGTGGTTCATCCAGGGTGCAAAGCCCGTGGAGAGACAGGGGGATTTCCCCGCAGTGACGGAGGAATTCTATTACGTTAGTTCTCTCCTACGCTTGTTCTTCGAAGGTTTACAAATGTATGTACTGGAACATGAGCTGTACGACCTTTGCACATATTCTCTTCCCCAAATCCACTCCGACATTCTCCTCTGTGACGACTTTTACACTGTCGCAGAAGTTCCATTAACTTGGCTATCATATGTATAGTGACATCTACTCTTTCAAGAGGACTCTCACAACTAACACCCTATCGAGCCGCCGTAGCCAAATAGTCGAGTGTTGGCGTAGCATTTGGGAGATCGTGGGTTCGATCCCAGCGGCAAACCATCTGATCCTGACTAAGGTTATTCCTCAGTCACATCAGGCAAATCCCGGGATGGCAGATTCAACACAGATTCTGGCTGACATCTTCCCGAATCCTTCCCCTCCCCTATCCCGGACTGAGCCTTAGATACCTAAAGGACATAAAATAAAATTCAAATCAGGAATTTTACCCCTTGCCATTGTGCTGTAATGTTACCATCTTAAAAAGAACCCTATCAATTACGATAAAAAATATAGATGATCTTAGAATTATGATATACAATATTAATAAAGACAAAGTTAACAGATCTTTATAACTTTTTTGGACCACCCCAATGCTCATTCTTCGATACACTAGAGCTGAAACGGGTCACCGAAAGTTACTACCAATAGTAATATGGGAATCGTTACACATTCCCGAAAAAAAAAAAAATGCCGCCGGAGGTGGGCAAATACACCCCCCGCCTCCTTCAGAAAGGTTATTCTGCAAGAATTTTACGTTTGAAGTATTAAATAGGATAAAAATAATTAAAAATATTTTAAAACTTCCAAAAATGAAATTTCGTACATAATAAGCTCATTACTCTCACTGATTACAATACTGATTGATTTAAACCACAAAAGCAAGGCCATGTCAAAGTCAATTGTCAAGACCGGGTTACCAAAAGTGATCCGGTTTCGTTTCAGTTCTTCCATAGACCACACATCCTTGCAAAAAGAAAGCATGAGCATCTTAAGTCAGAAAAAAAAAAAAGGAAATATCTGGGACTTTACGTCCTTGTCCTGTTATTCTCATCCGATGGACTGTAATGACAAACCATCGTCAATCTAGCGTGCTCGGAGACCTCCGGGCAAAACATCACCAATACTAACACTAATAATATCCACGACGTGGAGCAGTCGGTAGACTTATCATCTTATTATCGGGAGAACCCAGGTTTGATTCCCGGTGCCGGTCATCCTGATATATTTTCCTTGGCTTTGTTCGGTTAAACCAGTCAAATGCTAGGATGGCACCTTGAATAAGGCCACGGCTGATTCCTTCAGACATTCTTCCCCTTGTTATTATCGTTGAATATATTCAGTGTAAAATGGTCGCATTTGAGCTGTATCTGCAGAGCCTTCAGAGAACACCTTCTGAAGCACCGATCGATAATCTAATCACGTTGCCACATAATTGTTCCAATCAATGTAATAAATCCGTCTAAGCAACACCACACATTACACACTAAAAAGAAAAACACCAAAACTAGTCTATGATACAATACGCAATAATACGTTAGGGAAACAAAACTGTGCGCGGATGAAGCTGTGGGAGGTATAGCGATTTCGTGTGTCTGTTGTTTAATTGAATAAATTAATCATTTTAAAATTACAGGAAACAGGACGGGATCTTCAAAAACAGAATAAAGGCCACATTCCTTACGTAAAGCTTCTGAATGATTACACTAACCAAATAAAGTTTACGTAGTGTTCAACTATAAATTCGTAAGTTTATAATAGATTTTTTCTTTCCATGAGCTGGACAAGTACTCACTTGTTCAGTACATGAGAAAAGGAAGAAAGGAGTTACTGGAATACCGAGCGGCCGCAGCTAACTTGGTATTGGTAAAGTATTGGTTTCATATTCGAAACATCTGGGTCCGAACCCAGCGACCGGACATCCTGACAGTTTCCTCAGCCACACTACGCTAATACCGAGATTATCACTAATTCAGCGACTATCATTTCCACATACGTACTATGTAACCCATCCCGTCCTGAGATCATAATAAACAATTCAATTCGATTCGATAGAGTTCCATTATATGTATTTACTTTCAGACAATAAGAGTGTGATTACATGCAAGCTTTTACACCGGTGGTTTTCCTTGTTGAACCCGATGAAGATACACTGAACCTTGTAATTCGGTATCCACACAACAGCTCAGCTAAGATGTTAACACCACGTCAATCTCATACAGGCCTGCAGCCAGAGAAGGATTAGCAAGCCGCCCGACCAACAATTTTCCTTGGCTCACATAAAAATCTACATTTACGTGTGAAACTCGATAACCCGCCGGATCTAATGGAAGGAAATGTCAACCTCTTTGCCCAGGGACCTCGCCATTATCAAAATACCACCACCAGAATATTTATAATCTTCACTGCAGCAGGGAACCGATCTTCCGAAATTTGTAAGTTGGAAGCATATTACAGAAATGATAGATCATTCCCAGCCTCAGTCTTGCAAATCTTTCTAACCTTATCACTCCATACCAATAGTTTAACTAGAATATGAGAATGAACGAATGTAAGACAAACTAAGGGGGTGGTCTACCTTAAATCACGTTGCTGTTGTATTGTTTTTACTGTAAAGACATTTTATATTAAGGCTGTAGATCACCCCCGCCATCTTGGTACACACTTTCCATTGATTAACATGGGAATTGTTTTACTCGTTTTATACTTTTCAGGAGTATAGTTTTAACTTCTGTTTTCGCACAGTTTATCGTCATGCTCTCTTTTACTCATGCTACTTTATAGAAATGCAATATTTTACACACGAACAGTATAATTTCCCGTTAACATATTGTGATTTCCCTATAGCAAACTATTAATAATACATTATAATTATATATTTGGAGAAACTTCACAAACCAAAACTATACAAGAGTCAAAATAACCACCAAGACAAATTTTGTGAAAGCAGAACTTAAATCCGAGAGACATAAAATGAGTAAAACAATTCCCGTGTAAATCAATGGAAGGTGCGTACCAAGATGGCGGGGGTGATCTACAGCG